>JAXIVJ010016512.1:5000-28615 GCA_036785665.1 Chirona hameri | reverse complement strand
ATACAAGCTAAAAGAAGTGCATTTGGCATTTTGAAGGGATCTTCACTAGATATAAATCAGAAGGCCTACCAGAATGCAAGAAATTCAGTTAAGAAAAAGGTCAGAGCAGCTAAAAGGGCAAAGGAACTTGATTTAGCTAGACATTGTAATGCAGATAGTAAGAAGGTTCTTCAGTTTTTATAAGTTCAGTACAGTTTCCAAAAATATAGGTCCATTTAAGGTAGATGATGTGTTAGTTAGCAAGGACAGTGAAATGGTTGAAGTGCTTAATGATCAGTTTCAATCTGTCTTTACTATCGAGGACCAGAGTAGTATTGCAGCACTTCAGCCTGAGCTAGAGACAGAGGAGACTATAGGAGAGCTAGGTGGCATAAGTAGTGAACTTGTTCTAGAATATCTAAAGAAAGCAAGGCCTAACAAGGCAGAAGGACCTGATGAAATCCATGCTAGACTTTTAAGAGAATCTGAAAGGGAGTTGTCGGTTCCATTAGCCATAATATTTTATAAATCACTTGCAGATAGTAAAATTCCACTTGATTGGAAAAGAGCAAATGTTGTTCCTATTCATAAAAAGGGAGATAGAAGTAAAGAGGAAAACTATAGACCAGTTAGTCTGACCTCATTAGTCTGCAAGGTGCTTGAATCAATCATCAAAGATAAGATTGTTGAATTCTTGGAGCAAAATGAACTCATCAAGGATACACAGCATGGCTTTAGGAAGGGCCGTTCTTGTTTAACTAATCTTCTGGAGTTTTTGGATGTTGCAACAGATAGCTTTGATCAGGGTAAACAGCTAGATGTAGCTTTTCTTGATTTCAGTAAAGCATTTGACAAAGTCCCCCATACAAGACTGGGGTTGCAACTTAAAATTCATGGGATCAGGGGCAAGATTCTGGATTGGATAGAAACGTGGCTTTCAGGACGCCAGCAAAGGGTTATATTGAATGGGTGCCAATCACAATGGAAGGAGGTTCTCAGTGGGGTTCCACAGGGCTCAGTCCTGGGCCCATTGCTTTTTATAATATTTGTGAATGCAATTGAGAACAGTATAGACAGCAAAGTCTTGAAATTTGCAGACGATCTAAAAGTTGTCAGGATTATTAGAGGAAAACATGATCAGGATGTTTTTCAATCAGATCTGGACAAGCTAGTTGAGTGGTCTGAAGCATGGCAGATGAAATTCAATTTGAGTAAATGTAAGATTATGCACGCTGGACGGGTTAGCAGTAAACATAGGTATGAAATGGGTGGGCAGAAAATGGAGCAGATTGAAAAGGAAAGAGATTTAGGTGTCGTGGTAAACAATAGACTATCAGCGTCAGACCAGGTTGTAGAAGCTAGGAAAAAGGCACTTAGAATGCTAGGGGCCATTAACAGAAATGTTTCCTACAAGAGTGAAAAGGTAATAACAAAACTGTATTGTGCATACGTTAGACCACATTTGGAGTATTGTGTACAAGCCTGGTCTCCAACATATGAGAAAGATTGCTGGTTGTTAGAAAGAGTTCAAAAAGGGCAACAAAAATGGTTAATTGTCTTGGTAGTTTACCTTATGAAGATAGATTAAAGAAATTGGGTATGTTTTCACTTAGATATAGAAGGCTAAGAGGAGATCTAATTGAAGTCTTCAAATTTGTAAATAGTCAGCATTCTGGATATTTAAAGGGTATGTTTGAGTTCAATAGGGAAAATCGAGGTAGAGGTCATCAGCATAAACTCATTATGAAACAAAGTAGGACTAGGCTACGACAGTCATTTTTCAGTAGAAGGGTTGTAGGACATTGGAATATGCTACCAGGGGCTGTCGCTGATGCAGTGACACTTGCTTCCTTCAAAATTAGATTAGATAAATACTTTACAGAGAAGGGATTAGTTCATAAATACTCGTGGGATTAGCCTTCTTTTATGCAGGTAGAGTAAGGTGATTTGAAGGGGCGAGACTGGTGGAGGGGGGGGGGGGGGGTGGGTGTGGGTGGGGTGGGGTGCAACCTCGGATGGGCCCAAGAGGCTCTTTGTTGCACTTTTCTTTTATGTCTTTATGTCTTTATGTCATTGGAAATTAATTGAACATCATTGGAAATTGGTTTCAACTCATCACTCACATCAAGTCATCAACATTGGACGAAGATGGGCAAGAGTTATAACTTTGGATTTCTTGCACAAAACAAATAAGTAAGTAGCTACAATTATCCTTTTCACTTTTCCTCATCATTGACAGGCCTGGCCTTAGTGTTTGAGGTCACCATGAATCTAATGCTGACTTTTACTAAGAGTTAACTTATTTAATTTGCCTAAATCTTGAAATATTTTGTTTGGTAGAATTTAGCTTGTTGACAAGAGGCCTCATCAACACATTTAAACTTGGATATTTTGTTTGGAGATAAACTCTGCAGGGCTCAGATCAACCACTAACAGAAACATCCCTTGTTTTGTCTTGTGCCTAACCAAGTTTTTAGTGGAATTAAAACTTATCACAATACTTTCTTGCTAAAAATATGAATACCAGTATAATTATCATTGACCCATTCCTCCCTTTCACAGAGTGGCTGTTCTCATCAGCATTATCAACTCCCTTCAGAATTTGTAGCTGGAGCCTGAAGCAACTGAAGCCAAAGCTGCATACAATTGAATTAATGCTTGTCCATTTGTTGGGTCTTCAGCTCAGCTTGAAGATTGAAACATATTCAAGAATGTGACTGATGTGATCCTAACATTGGAACTGCAAGACGGCCAGTGTGCTTAAACCAGAGTAATTGCATACATAATGCTTAAGTACCTTATTCAGTGAACATGATCAATAGATGATGCACCGTCCCTGCTATTCTGCCCTATTGTTATGGCAGCAGAAGTGTTGTGAAAGTTTCAGAATATATTGTGCTAATATCCAATCTACATGCCTACAGCCTACTGCCTAGTCTGTATTGGTATGATATATTTCAGAACAAGGATGTCTGTAATTATTCAACATAATTTGTAAATAGTCGTTTCCAGAAACAAATGCAAAAAACGATTATGCAATATGCATACTAACAAAAACAGCAATGCTTGGTAATGTTTGAAAAGTATCAAGTCAGATGGCCAACAATCTGTGACATTGTATTACTGAATACTGTTGCTAAATACGCTCTAACTATTTGCTGACATTTAAAGGGAATGTTTCACCTTTGTATTGGTTTTGGACTGAGATAGCCATTATCTTTGGCCGTTATTGAAATGCTGAAAATACTAAGGCCATTTTCCCTGAAACAGCGGATTTAAGCAATTCAATTTATAGTTGCAAAATGGGGTCTAGGCCAGTGCCGCCGCTGATTCGCTGACAGTTACTTTTTCTGCCAATCCCACTTTGTCAGCCAATCAGCGCAGTCTATGGCTCAATAATGACGTCATCATCCCAAATTTATGATTAATTTGTATAAAGTTAAGTGACTTAACAAGACAAAAAATATCATCGTTTTCAGCAGCAGTTATTCATATTTTTGACTACAACCAGCATATATTTGACAACTTTCAGGAAGATGAAACATTCCCTTTAACCTTGTTCATGGCTGTGCATGTGACATTTGATGATCATGAAATAAAATAGTGCTGTTCATCCTCAAGAGAAATACAATATAGATAATGTGATTGTGTTTGTTTCCTGAGAGAAAATCTGGTTCTGTGAAGCATAGTAATTATAAACAACATCAACATCAATCATCATCAATGTATTGTCTGTACGTTGACCTCGTTTATCACCATCTACCAATCAACTTGCTGAGAGGTCATGAGCTTCAGATCATCCGTAACTGACGTAGTATAGCAGAAAGACATGCCCAAGGAATAAATTGTATTGACTGCATTGAACTATAACCCTTAGGGACTATAAAGTATAAACCCTAAAACTACAGATAAATTTGCATCACAATCAGCATGACCTTGCATCAAATCCTCCACACCCAGTCTTTACACAGGCATCCATAGGAAATGGGACCTCACTGAACAAGGCAAGCAAACCCTGTCCATCTTGTAGAAACAGGCCTGCGCACCACCATCACAGCTTCAAATAGAAGATGTTCCCGCTCTTCAGGCTTGTGCGGAAGCCAGAAATGGTACTGCGCCAACGCCATGCCGCGTCACCGTCCATCATGGTGGAGACTGGAGGATGCAGCATATCCTTAAAGACACAAATGATAACCTCTGTTAGCATTTGTCCAAATCAAATGTTGCAATCATTGAGCAGACTGTCAGCCAGTGTGTGAACTGAAGTTGGTACCTACACATGGCTAAGCTTAGAATATTATTCAACCCTAAAACTGTCTGCAATTGGGGTGAAATGATGAAGTACTGGAATTAGTTCAGTAATTCACCTCACCAGTGTATGGTGCATTCTTGAGGTCCCCCAGAAGAAGAGAAGTCAACTGACAGTAATATTAATATTATTCAACCCTAAAACTGTCTGCAATTGGGGTGAAATGATGAAGTACTGGTATTAGTTCAGTAATTCACCTCACCAGTGTATGGTGCATTCTTGAGGTCCCCCAGAAGAAGAGTAGTCAACTGACAGTAATATTAAGACACTGAAAAATGGGTTATCATTGAATGTCTACAAGATGGTGTCTGTAGGGCCACAGCGCAGCGAGCGAATGTGAGCAGAGCGTTCTAAACGTGGGTCCCTGCGACCATAATTGCTGTAAAGGGTATGTCAGGTTTGATTATTTATCGTTTTTGGTGATGTCATAGCTTTGGTATTACTGGTACACTTTTCTGTATGTCATAAGAATGCTCTCTTCTATTAGGGACCTCAATAACACCATTAACTGGAGGTGAATTACTGAACTATTACCAGAGAAATGCAGGTAGGTACTAGATACTTACATATTTGTTTTGTGGAGGAAATCCAAAGTTCTCTTCTCTTGCACATTCTCCTACACCAATGTTATGTGAGTGATGAGTTGCAACTAATTTCCAATGATTTTCATTGAATTTCCAATGACAATGAAACCAATTATTTACATGCTTGACCTACTCGGTACAAAATCAACAACACTTATCACTTATAAGCCTCTACAAACACAATCACCAACACTCCACTGGGTATACATTTATTTTACATTTATGTTATAAGCCTTTAAATATTAATTTACTCAGATTTAACATCTTAAATAAACCCAGTTCAAATTCAATGGAGATGTGTAAACAATCTATCAATACAATACCGTGTTTCTCTAGCGCCGGCGTTGCCGACAGAGGTATTTTGACCAATCAGACACAGCCATTTCTGCTGCTGAAACTCGTTTTGTCAGCAGATTAGCGTTATATCGTAATCGTATCGTTATTGGTGTGTGACGTCATCAATATCAGCTGTTTGCGTCTATAAAAAAATAACAGCCGGCACCGTCAGTTGTTTTTTCGTTGGTGAAACTCGGCTCATGTCCGCAGTTTTTTTTAGCGGCGATTATTTTTTTTCTGCGTGCGGTGATTATTTTGTGGTAAAACTGGCCTCAGATATGGTGTTGGCGTCAGTCGGGGGCCGAGACTCCCGGGTCGTATGTTAAAAAGGTACCTTGTATCGTTACGTATGCGTATTGGGAAACTGGGTTCAAGTCTCTGTCTAAAGTACTGCTGTCTTTTGAATAACGTGTTTTTAGTGTTTCAGGGTTATCCATGGCCCCGATGACGATGGTATCGGTATGTGTGTGTGTGTGGGGGGGGGGGGGGTTGTAACCTGAATACGCACACACGTTTTTGGGAGCTTTTACAAAGTTGTGGGTGTAATTTTTGGAAAAGAACCTGTTTTCCTTCTTTGAATCACTGCAGAAATGTCGGATGTTGGGAATTTGGATGTTCCACCTTACGATATTGTTTTGACAATTTGTGTCGCATCACTGTCACGTTCCGGCCATTGCACTATGGGCCAGGATCCCGATCTAGCCCGCCATAATTGGTCGGAGTGATTTATTCATTTCAATATAGGACATACATGAATATGTTCAGAATTGACCGTGGATTAAGAATACGGCAAGAGTTGTTTAGTGCAATCACATGTGGAGGTATAAACAGCACCGAAACACGGACCTTTGTACGAAGCTTACAACAGGGAGACCGCGGCTCGCGAAATCGATGTATGTTTACGATGTTATGACGAATGGGATACAGCAAGAATCTTGCAATGTGAATTTTGTTCAGGATAAAATGGAGCCTTGGCTACACTGTTAAATCAAAATTCAAACTAAAAGTAAGGTATTTCGTGCTTTTACTGATAATTTGTGTTGACATAACAGAAATGTCGGCACAAACTTGAAAGCAGCTTCTTCGATCGTGCCGATCTAATGGATAGCACACGATAACACGGAAATACGAGTATGGTTGTGATCCTCGATGATTTGGCTTGCTGTAGCAAGTCCAATTTCCTGCCCCAACCTGCCTCTGCACCCACGAGGAGTGATTCTATGATTTCTGCAATGGTCTGCAATGCAATGCAATGCAATGTAATGGTCATGACGGCCACCCACGCTGAGGTCCGACATCAAAGCCTACTGGACCACACCACGGAGCGACTGCTGACAATACAGAGATGGTGGCGACTCTGCGAGCCTCAGTGAGCGCCGAGCTGCGCTTAACGTGCGTTTTCAAGTGCGGATTGGACGGTAGTAGTTTAGTGACGGTAGTGACGGTAGTGACGGTAGTATTTGGAAACCATTAGTACGAAATGGTTTCCAAATTCATATTACTTGCTCTAAGTGATATGAGGCTGAAAAAGGTTATATGAGGTCAATAATCAATTATGGCGGGCTAGATCTGGCTCCTGGCACATAGTGCATTGTTCGGAAGTCAAGTTTCAAGTCTATTGTTTATGCTCGTCAGCCATTTGCACCCGCAAACTAAAAAAAAAATTATTTACAGTCAAAGTTTTCACGGGAAAAACTTCCAAGTTCAGAAAAATTGAGAAACGGGCCACTTTTCTGACACTGGTGCCAAACAACGGCGGCTTACAGCAGCGCCGTTTTTTCCGCTATCCTCGAAAATCCATAGAAATCCAATCCAATCCAAATCCATCCAAATCCATTAGAACCGACGGGGGGTTCAAGCGCCCTCCCCCGGTCCGGCGGCGCAGCGCGGGTTACTTTGGATGGTATGGTTGGCACAGGGCTTGACATAATTTCATTTATGAAATTCAGTAACTTCAAACCGAAGTTATAACGAGATAAAATACGCAATTTCGTTACACTAGACATCTTGCAATAAAATAACCAATCAAATGGAATGGGAACATACTCTGGGTCGCTTCCTCTACCTCCTGACAGCGCCTTCAGACGATTGAGAGTTTAAGTCGACTTAGGAGTCGGAGCCGAAGTCGATTCAGGAAGGTTCGAGTCGGAGTCGGAGTCGGAATCATCTGAAACCCGATCGACTCCGCAGCGTTAGTCCCAACACGCGGCTCCGACAAACGCCTCACGAGTGTCCCGGGTCACAACACGCGGCTCTGACAAACGCCTCACGAGTGTCCCGGGTCACAACACGCGGCTCTGACAAACGCCTCACGAGTGTCCCGGGTCACAACACGCGGCTCCGACAAACGCCTCACGAGTGTCCCGGGTCACAACACGCGGCTCCGACAAACGCCTCACGAGTGTCCCGGGTCACAACACGCGGCTCCGACAAACGCCTCACGAGTGTCCCGGGTCACAACACGCGGCTCCGACAAACGCCTCACGAGTGTCCCGGGTCACAACACGCGGCTCCGACAAACGCCTCACGAGTGTCCCGGGTCACAACACGCGGCTCCGACAAACGCCTCACGAGTGTCCCGGGTCACAACACGCGGCTCCGACAAACGCCTCACGAGTGTCCCGGGTCACAACACGCGGCTCCGACAAACGCCTCACGAGTGTCCCGGGTCACAACACGCGGCTCCGACAAACGCCTCACGAGTGTCCCGGGTCACAACACGCGGCTCCGACAAACGCCTCACGAGTGTCCCGGGTCACAACACGCGGCTCCGACAAACGCCTCACGAGTGTCCCGGGTCACAACACGCGGCTCCGACAAACGCCTCACGAGTGTCCCGGGTCACAACACGCGGCTCCGACAAACGCCTCACGAGTGTCCCGGGTCACAACACGCGGCTCCGACAAACGCCTCACGAGTGTCCCGGGTCACAACACGCGGCTCCGACAAACGCCTCACGAGTGTCCCGGGTCACAACACGCGGCTCCGACAAACGCCTCACGAGTGTCCCGGGTCACAACACGCGGCTCCGACAAACGCCTCACGAGTGTCCCGGGTCACAACACGCGGCTCCGACAAACGCCTCACGAGTGTCCCGGGTCACAACACGCGGCTCCGACAAACGCCTCACGAGTGTCCCGGGTCACAACACGCGGCTCCGACAAACGCCTCACGAGTGTCCCGGGTCACAACACGCGGCTCCGACAAACGCCTCACGAGTGTCCCGGGTCACAACACGCGGCTCCGACAAACGCCTCACCAGTGTCCCGGGTCACATTGCAGAACAACGGCATGGAACATCGGCATGCGGAAATCCAGGAACCATTCCAGGACAGAGTTTCGTCCCCGCATTGTTCACCTCGCATTTCTCCGTTCGCAAAATCCTCGTTGCTGCTCTTCCCCGTGTCGCATTTTCCTGTTTCCGCAAACATTCCTCAGTCAGAGGCCTGTTAGGCATCTAATAATATTCTGGGCTTAGGTGACGTCACATCTTCGGCATAGGTGGGCACCGTTACTTCAAAATGTAACTTCGTTACTCGTTACTCCGTTACTCCAAAAAAAGTAACTCGTTACTCGTTACTCCGTTACATCGTCACAAAATGTAACGGAAGTTACAGTTACTCCGTTACTCCGTTACTTTTGTAAAACGAAGTGATATCAATGTAAACGCAGGTTTTATGCCTTTTTGTTGCTTTGTGATTAGTAACTTTTGTATATCATTTACTATGTAACTTATACTTTTTACTATAAAACTAACTTATGAAACTATTCCTAAGTTATTTCTTAGGGAAAAATAAAAATAAATGCTCACCACGAACACCCGGCTAGCTGTGCGATAAACCTTACAAGACGCTGTTAGCGTCGATGGCGCCTGAACAACCACGGCCAGTTACCGTGTTTACGGCCAGTTATCATGAGTATCACGGCCAGTTACCGTGAGTATTACCGTGTTTGCCAAAATGTTCAAACCATCGAATTCCCTTTCACCGCCCTCAGCGCCGACCGAGCGGGAACGGCCGTGGCCGCAAAGAACTTTGCATTGAATATGAAAAACTTGCACATTTGCATACAGTAACGGTATAAAAAAATACAGTAAGTGTACAAAATAACGTTAAAAGAATGAGAAATCTAAATATGCTAAATTGTTACATTATTTACCTTAAAAAACATGCAGTAACGGAGTAACGGAGTAACGGACTAAAAAGTAACGAAGTAACGGACCACAAAAGTAACTTCCGTTATTCGGTCCGTTACTGTAAAAAAGGTAACGAGTCCGTTACTTCGTTACTAAAAAAGTAACTTCGTTAGTAAATGAGTAACGGAGTAACGGTCCGTTGCACACCTATGATCTTCGGTGACGTCATGGCACTTTGATAACGTCATAGATAGGCCAAATATTCTTAGGACAATTGCATTTGCAATGAAGAAGTAGCCTATACAAAATCGCAGCAGCCTTTCTATAAGCTTTCTGATTTCTGTTTTCTTTATTGTAGCTTTCTTGTAGTCCCGTTGTGACGCCTGCAATACGTGCTTTTGAATTGTTAATAACCAGTAAAACGCCTTTTTGGGCGATGACCGAGCGGGCACGCTCTGGTAAAACTGAAACAGGTTTGAAATATGAAACGGTAAGGGAGCACATGTGGTAGTAACACATAGTCCTTTTAGTCCGTTTAGTCCATCCAGCAAAAATTGCCAGGCTTCAATGCATGCCAACATAAAAATTAAGTTGTAATACATTCTTAATGATCTCCTTTCTCGAATCCGCCAAAAGGGTGTACGTCCTGAGCGCTGCATGCTTCATCGTATACATTAATGCTTAGATTAATAAAGCCATTTTTGATCAAGAATAGTTTTGGTTCATTTCGACGTTTACGTGTACCAACTGCCACGCGCTGTGGTACCACCCCTATCAGAACGCACCATACCAAAACAAAATTGCTGTGATAGACCTATCCAATGGTGCAAACCTAATCTCAATCGGAGCATTGGTTGCAAAGTTATTAGCTTCCGAAAAGCGTCTGTACGGCCGGGTCGGGCCGGGTCAAATGTAAATTTGTCAAGTAAGTTGACGAGAAACCTCGCTCGGTAATAATTGATGTATAAGGATGGGAGGTAAGCGAAGAGGTTTTCCTCCATTCTTTGATTTAATTAACAATGCTTTCATGAAAGACCAAGAAAGTGGTGATGATGAAGTTGTCATGAATCACGTCAACGAAGACCGTGATCATCAGCCGATGAGGTGAGTTGCTTCATCTACTCAAAATCCACCAGTTTCCGCGATATGTGTCCGCTTATTTTGTCGCCGGCGCCAATATCGTCTATATTTTATTCTGAGATCGGGCGCATCCAGAAATTTCTGGCTTAGACATTCTGAGGAGCATGATGGGCGATGACGTCATAGTTTCTGGCGTCATGCGCCAGTTAGCCTCTGCCCAGACTCGGTGCGTCTTACTGCGCATGCGCAGTCGAAGATTCTTAGATGCCGAACAGGCCTCAGGCATTTCTTCGCATCTCCAACACTTTCCATGCGCTTCGGCTGTGGGCTGAGGGCCAGCCGAGCGCATGTTAAATGCGCTCGGCTGGCCCTCTGATGGTGCTACCCCGTCCTTCCCTATATGCCTTTTCATCCAAACATTCGCCATATACGAGGCAATGCTTCCACCAGGTGCAACCATGTTCATGCAACTCAATTCAGTTGTAAATGGCGGGTTGGATTGTAACTAAGCTGTTTATAAACAGATTGGTGCTCCTGATGGCCACACTCACATTACAGAAAACAATTCAACAAACAGTCCAACACACAAGTCGTGACATGATCGGGTTATGCCCGATTATAACCGATTTACGCATCCAACATATAGATGAGTGTGGACGGTCAGTTGGGATCAAGTGGATAGGCATCCAGTTCCTGTGAAATGCAACTGCATGGCCAAATTCGCATGACTGGTGGGCCATTTAGAAGCACTGGTGAGTGGTGGGCCAAGTGCAGGAGGGGTGTGGTTTCCTATCTCTTTGTGGGTGGCAGGGCACCCACAAAGCTGAAATGGGCACCCACAATAGTTTTTCGGCACCCACAATCAAGAACATGTTTCAAAATGCATAATAATGATTTTTTTTCAAGATCAGGATTTCGCTGATCGTCAGATGTTACAATTTTAATGATTGGGCAGTAAGTTCTTTATGCCAAGCATCAGTTTGAAATCTTCCCAGCCGTTATAATAATTTCACTTTTCCTAGCACGAATACATTTTGCCATGGCACTAGCTGTCAAGAAACTGAGCTTTTCTTTATTAAAGCCTTGTTTTATTTCATGCTGGAAGTTGTTCGATGCACATGTACCTAATTCAAGCGTCCATACACTTCAAAGAAGTCTATTCTAATTGTGTAAGCGGAGAGCGTGTCTGGATCGATGGAAGTTTCAATTGTAACTGTGCTATAAAGTAGCTTTTATTAACGGATAAATGCACACCTAATAGTTTTGATAATAGAGACGAGTGTTAAACGAAGTTAATCTATTTTAATAAACAGATGCTTTATTTGGTAAATAACCAGTAACCTCATAGTAAATAAATAAGTAATTTTAGGCCAAAATTCTACTGTTGTATATATTGCCTGTATGCCTGTTGCAGCTTCATCAGCAAAGATAATATCGATAATATCGATCGGTATTATCATTGCTGATCAAGCCTCAGCAGACGACATTTTAACAGTATAATTTCGGGCTCAATTGATTTAATTATTTATTATGAGGTTACCGGTTATTTGCTTTATCATCGTCATGATCCAACTCACTGGAGTTTTCGCTATTGTATAGTGATCCGAATTCCCCCACCTTCCCCTACCTATACGAACAACCAGCACCAATGTGTTCCGGCTGCTGATGTGGGATGAGGGGGCAAAATAAATTTCAGTTTGGGCACCCACAATCATTTTCCTAACCACACCCCTGGGCCCAAGTGGCCCACCAGTTAACATGTTAGAGGAGGCCCTGCGCAGGCGCGTAACCACCACTGGGGTAACTGGGGATCAGTCCCCAGTAACATTTTCGGATTTTAACATTACGCCTATGGGCGTTGCATGGAAAGAATCGACTTAAAGGTGCCTCCGTCCCCACCTACTTTCGGAAGGTGGTTACGCCTATGACCCTGCGGTGATGGGAATCAGCTGGCCTGTCGCGCTTCACATTAACTAGACACGGGGCCTGTTCCAGTGGTGCCTCTAACCCACTCCAACCTCCTCCAAGTTACTCCAACTTGCAACTGTCTTTACATTAGTATAGGACAGTTGCAAGTTGGAGCAACTTGGAAGAGGTTAGAGGTGCCATGGGAAGAGGCCCACGGCTCGTTCAGGATCGCCCAGCTGGCACGAGACGGGCGTGCCTCACCAGCGACCGTTACCCCTGTTGACCGACACCACCCACCCGGTGCCGCCGCGCACCTCTGGGCTCTGAGAGGTCAGTGGTGCGGTGCTGGCCAGGCTGGCCGCCCACCGGGCACGACTTTCTGATGACCTGCCTGCCCCGACACGGCCTGCCAGCGGCCGTACCTCACAGTCCGATCCGAGCCGAGTCGAGCACGGAGCATAGCAGCATTAACCCGGGCACATTGCCTCATTAGTCGCATTATAACAGTCGTCACTCTAAAGACCCGAACAATCGGAGTTGGAGTAATTTGGTTCGCTGTATTCGTCTCGAGGTGGAGACTTTGAACAGACCTGTCGCCCATTCTTCCCACAATGTTCGAACCGTCTCACAATTACACCACTTTGCGCTCTAAGGCGGCGATACGCTTCACCATGCCTTGACTGACGGTAAGACTCCCTGCGGCGTGCCGTGCGTCCCGGCCTGACCCGCGCAGAGGCGTGCCGACCTCACTCAGCCGGGGACCGATCAGCTATGGCCCGGCGTCTCCCGGTGTGTCCCGATGTGACCCGGTGTGACCTGGTGTGACCCGGTGTGACTCGGTGTGGCCCGGTGTGACCCGGTGTGACCCGGTGTGACCCGGTGTGACCTGGTGTGATCCGGTGTGTCCCGGTGTGTCCCGGTGTGTCCCGGTGTGACCTGGTGTGACCCGGTGTGTCCCGGTGTGTTGTGTCCCAGTGTGACCTGGTATGTCCCGGTGTGACCCGGTGTATCCCGGTGTGACCCGGTGTGCCCCGGTGTGACCCGGTGTGACCCGGTGTGTCCCGGTGTGACCCGGTGTGACTCGGTGTCCCGGTGTGACCCGGTGTGTCCCGGTGTGACTCGGTGTGACCCCGGTGTGACCCGGTGTGTTCAGTGTGGGATTTTTAGTTTCATGACCTGGTTCCGAAGAGTACAAATCCATAGTTGGAGAGTAACATTTTATTGTTAGGAAAATTCAGATTTCCGCTCTTTTTTTTTAATATTTTATTTGGGAAGTAAAAATTCCTGATTTTTTAATAGATATTACATTTTTGTGAGGAAAATTGAATTATATTTCAACTACAGTGCCGGTAAACAAATTTCTAGAACACAATGAAGAGAGCAAAATTATTTGGACCCAAAAAGTTCAGAAAATGGGGAAAATTCCAAGGCTGGGTGTGTCCCGGTGTGACCCGATGTGTCCCGGTATGACCCGGTGTGTCCCGGTGTGACTTGGTGTGACCCCGTGTGCCCCGGTGTGTCCCGGTGTGACCCGGTGTGACCTGGTGTGACCTGGTGTGACCCGGTGTGACCTGGTGTGACCCGGTGTGACCTGGTGTGACCCGGTATGTCCCGGTGTGTCCCGGTGTGTCCCGGTGTGACCCGGTGTGACCCGGTGTGACCCGGTGTGACCCGGTGTGTCCCGGTATGACCCGGTGTGTCCTGGTGTGTCCCGGTGTGACCCGGTGTGACCTGGTGTGACCCGGTGTGACCTGGTGTGACCCGGTATGTCCCGGTGTGTTCCGGTGTGACCCGGTGTGACCCGGTGTGTCCCGGTATGACCCGGTGTGTCCTGGTGTGTCCCGGTGTGACCCGGTGTGACCCGGTGTGACCCGGTGTGACCCGGTGTAACCCGGTGTGACCCGGTGTGTCCCGGTATGACCTGGTGTGACCCGGTGTGATCCGGTGTGACTCGGTGTGACCCGGTGTGACCCGGTGTGACCCGTTGTGCCCCGGTGTGCCCCGGTGTGACCCGGTGTGACCCGGTGTGACCCGGTGTGACTCGGTGTGACTCGGTGTGACCAGGTGTGACCCGGTGTGACCAGGTGTGACCCGGTGTGACCCGGTGTGACCCGGTGTGACCCGGTGTGACCCGGTGTGACCAGGTGTGTCCAGGTGTGACCAGGTGTGACCCGGTGTGACCCGGTGTGACCCGGCGGCGGCTGTGCTCACTGCCCACCACTGACCCGGTTTTGAGGCCGCGTCGCTGGTATGTAGGCTGTGGCCGACTGGCACTGGTAGGCCGGGCCGGGCCGGGCCGGGCCGGGCCGGACAGCTATCCCCTGACCTGGATGGGGCTACCCGAGGGTGGCCGGCGGCGCGGCGCTGCTGTGACAGGCTCAGAGACGGACCAGGGCCGGCACAAGGCCATCAGTGAGCCGCCACAGCGAGCCCGGTCTGCACAGGTGACAACTGACACGGCCGGCCAGCGGAGACGGAAAGTCACACGCTGATCTGCGCCCATCACTCATCGATCCTGGGAAACTACGAAACGGTCCAAAATCAACCGGCTGATAAGCCAAAAGGAAGACGATACGGACGCGGAAACTTCCCGACGATGTACCGTGTCCGTATAGGCAAGACGTAACTACCGACATTTGAGATGGGCGATTGAGAGCTGAATGTCATGTCGAACACAACATGGTCATTGTCTCCCCCTTGATTATACATGAGACTCGTATAGCCAACCGACCCATATAGCCAAAAGCAATTTGCCATGTCTACCTAATACTGGATGATTTTTTTTTAAAGAATAAGTCCGGAGATACCAGGGAACGGGGGGGGGGGCAGAAAATCGCTCCCCAGTCCCCAGTATACAGCGTTATAGAAAACAGCACAATAACTTGAGGGTTAGAGGACTCATTTCATCATTTAGACTAGGGGCCATTCTGATCTACACATGGTCCTATTTGGCATACTGAGGGTCCATTATGACCTTCTTATGACCTTCTTGAGGAAGGGCCCACTAAAGGCGAATAAGCCCAGCAACGTCTGAGGAGACCATTATTGCTGCGTGGTGGTCCCGTTGACCGAATCTTGGCTCCGTCACTGCTGGTCTCGTCACTGACGATGGCTCCGCGGTTAAAGGGACAATTGCCACCTCGCAGGCCAATGTGGAGTTTTTGGTGTGTATCGGTAGATTAAGCGTGTCCGATTTCACCTGCAAAATTTGGTTCCCGAAACTCTCCCCATTAGATAAAAAAAATACATTTGCACCACTCATGATTGGCACACAATCGTAAAATTGGAGTCGCATCATCACTATTTAGAATCACTTCTTTGCGGACTATGATTTGCTTTTGAATATTGCAAACTCAACATCACCATTCCGTCAGTGCACTTTAAAATTAAAATGCGTATACATAATACAGTTAATTATATTGTCAACAAACATCGCCTCTTTCATCATAATACATGAATAAAATAGCCCGAATGGCTATGGCTCGACTTTGGGGCCGTAGGAGATTTGTGACCAATATCTTACAACACAGATATACTTTTCAAGGTCAAGTCTAGGCGAATTCGGACACTTCGGCTTTGGGTGGGCGCCAATTTCACAGCCAAACTGGATGAGAGCGGCCATTATGAATCTAGTACTGAGCACAGCTGGGACCAACGTTTTGGAGTCAGACAAAAATGCCAATACCCTGCTTTAGGTGCTACAGGAGCAAGTTTGAGCTTGATCATACACGATTGTTGATCCCCACCATTCATTAAAGTTTCTTTTTAGAAATCCTCCGGAGGTGGCAATATCCCTTTAAGGGGAAAAATCGTCGTTAACCTATATGACGATTATTCAAACTTCAAAATCATGCTATGAAAGCAGCTCTTACAAGCTGCATGCTTACCGACAACCCTTGCACCAATGGTTCAAGCCCTCTAACTAGCAATCCTCGGAGGCTTTCGATAAGCACGCATGCATATTTCATGTCCTGTATTCATAGCATGAATCCGGAAGTTTCCGTAATCGCGCATGTGTTTGTGTTTGTCGATTTTCCCATCTCGTACCAGGGTCACAGAGTGAGACGGCGGCACCCCGCCGCGCGGAGGGGTGACGGAGCCGAGGTCGGGGCGGGAGACGTCATCGTGCCGCACGAGGAAAAAGGCACACAACTGCGCCACTGCCGGAGCTGCAGCGCCGGACGGCGCCGCGGGTTTACCGCGCAGTTACTGGGGCCGGCGACTGTAGTGATCGCATGATGGCTTGATGATCGTGTTCCTCTCAAAGCATAATCACAGATGCACTGGCCCCGCGCACATTGTCATGACGTTACCACGCTCTTGATGCCAGACTTCCACCCCTTGCCAGCACCGCTTCCCCCATGAGTTCTGCACAGTCCTATAGCACACTGGCAAGTACAGTGTGATACACCGGACACCGTCCAGCGCAGATGACATTGGTGATATGGCGCTCCTCGGTCCTCTGAACACTCACCGCCCAACGCAGCTTCCCGGTCCCCTGAACACGCCGCCCAACGCAGCTTCCTCTGAACACTCACCGCCCAGCGCAGCTCTCCGGTCCTCTGAACACTCACCGCCCAGCGCAGCTCCCCGGTCCTCTGAACACTCACCGCCCAACGCAGCTCCCCTCCCTCTGAACACTAACCACCCAGCGCAGCTCCCCGGTCCTCTGAACACTCACCGCCCAACGCAGCTCCCCGGTCCTCTGAACACTCACCGCCCAGCGCAGCTCCCCGGTCCTCTGAACACTCACCGCCCAGCGCAGCTCCCCTCCCTCTGAACACTCACCGCCCAACGCAGCTCTCCGGTCCTCTGAACACTCACCGCCCAGCGCAGCTCCCTGGTCCTCTGAACACTCACCGCCCAGCGCAGCTCCCCGGTCCTCTGAACTGAACACTCACCGCCCAACGCAGCTCCCCGGTCCTCTGAACACTAACCACCCAGCGCAGCTCCCCGGTCCTCTGAACACTCACCGCCCAACGCAGCTCCCCGGTCCTCTGAACACTCACCGCCCAGCGCAGCTCCCCGGTCCTCTGAACACTCACCACCCAGCTCCCCTCCCTCTGAACACTCACCACCCAGCGCAGCTCCCCCTGAACACTCACCGCCCAGCGCAGCTCCCTCTGAACACTCACCACCCAGCTCCCCTCCCTCTGAACACTCACCGCCCAACGCAGCTCCCCCGTCGGCGGCCGGGCGTACGGCACCCCTCGGAAGGCGTAGTAGTACCGACTGCTGCCGCTGGTGGTGGTGAACGTCTCGGCGTACTCCAGTCTGCCGCGCAACCTGCCCAGCCGCGTGCTGATCACGATCTCCCGGCGCGCCACCTGCTGCGCGCTGCTGGGCCGGCCCTGCTGGCCCAGCAGCAGCAGCAGCAGCGGCAGCAGCAGGAGCGCCGGCGGCACCGTCCGCCTTCGGGTCATGTCTGACGGCGGTCGGCGCCGCAGCCGGCCGCAGACCCCGCCGGCATCGGCCCGATTATTCGTCGCCGCGCCCGCCCTGGAAACCCGAGCGGCGGCCGGCGCGGTGCAGCGCGGAGCGGCGGCCGGCGGGCCGCGCTCCGCCTCCCGTCTCCGTGTATTTAATATCCGGCCGCCGCGGCGGTGCCGGCAGGCGGACGGGTCACGGGTGGCGGCGTGTGACGCGGGTGGCGGCGGCCTGGACAGTTGACACGGCACGCGAGGCAGCCGAGCCGGGTCGGATACCGACGATAACCACCGCCGACTCAGGGGGGCACCTTCCGGGTTCAGCGCCCAAACACCCGAGTGAGGCGCGCAGCCGCACCGCGCACTACACACCACACCACGTGCTGTATCACGTGCCGCACCGCGCGCTACACACCACACCACGTGCTGTATCACGTGCCGCACCGCGCGCTACACACCACACCACGTGCTGTATCACGTGCCGCACCGCGCGCTACACACCACACACAGCGCGGTGTCCCGTGCGCCGGCAGCGACTCGAGTGAGCGCTCGGCCCGGCCTGGTGACGGTCCGGCACCGCTCAGGTACTGCAGAGACACTGCGCGGCCCAGTCTGGGGGCTGGGGGTACCGCTCAGGTACTGCAGAGACACTGCGCGGCCCGGCCTGGTGACGGTCCGGCACCGCTCAGGTACTGCAGAGACACTGCGCGGCCCAGTCTGGGGGCTGGGGGGCGCCGCTCAGGTACTGCAGAGACACTGCGCGGCCCAGTCTGGGGGCTGGGGGGCGCCGCTCAGGTACTGCAGAGACACTGCGCGGCCCAGTCTGGGGGCTGGGGGGCGCCGCTCAGGTACTGCAGAGACACTGCGCGGCCCAGTCTGGGGGCTGGGGGGCGCCGCTCAGGTACTGCAGAGACACTGCGCGGCCCAGTCTGGGGGCTGGGGGGCGCCGCTCAGGTACTGCAGAGACACTGCGCGGCCCAGTCTGGGGGCTGGGGGGCGCCGCTCAGGTACTGCAGAGACACTGCGCGGCCCAGTCTGGGGGCTGGGGGGCGCCGCTCAGGTACTGCAGAGACACTGCGCGGCCCAGTCTGGGGGCTGGGGGCGCCGCTCAGGTACTGCAGAGACACTGCGCGGCCCAGTCTGGGGGCTGGGGGGCGCCGCTCAGGTACTGCAGAGACACTGCGCGGCCCAGTCTGGGGGCTGGGGGGCGCCGCTCAGGTACTGCAGAGACACTGCGCGGCCCAGTCTGGGGGCTGGGGGGCGCCGCTCAGGTACTGCAGAGACACTGCGCGGCCCAGTCTGGGGGCTGGGGGGCGCCGCTCAGGTACTGCAGAGACACTGCGCGGCCCAGTCTGGGGGCTGGGGGCGCCGCTCAGGTACTGCAGAGACACTGCGCGGCCCAGTCTGGGGGCTGGGGGGCGCCGCTCAGGTACTGCAGAGACACTGCGCGGCCCAGTCTGGGGGCTGGGGGCGCCGCTCAGGTACTGCAGAGACACTGCGCGGCCCAGTCTGGGGGCTGGGGGGCGCCGCTCAGGTACTGCAGAGACACTGCGCGGCCCAGTCTGGGGGCTGGGGGGCGCCGCTCAGGTACTGCAGAGACACTGCGCGGCCCAGTCTGGGGGCTGGGGGGCGCCGCTCAGGTACTGCAGAGACACTGCGCGGCCCAGTCTGGGGGCTGGGGGCGCCGCTCAGGTACTGCAGAGACACTGCGCGGCCCAGTCTGGGGGCTGGGGGGCGCCGCTCAGGTACTGCAGAGACACTGCGCGGCCCAGTCTGGGGGCTGGGGGGCGCCGCTCAGGTACTGCAGAGACACTGCGCGGCCCAGTCTGGGGGCTGGGGGGCGCCGCTCAGGTACTGCAGAGACACTGCGCGGCCCAGTCTGGGGGCTGGGGGCGCCGCTCAGGTACTGCAGAGACACTGCGCGGCCCAGTCTGGGGGCTGGGGGGCGCCGCTCAGGTACTGCAGAGACACTGCGCGGCCCAGTCTGGGGGCTGGGGGGCGCCGCTCAGGTACTGCAGAGACACTGCGCGGCCCAGTCTGGAGGCCGGGGGGCGCCGTTCACGGTCGACTGGTGCTGGGTCGCCCACCGTCCGACGACAGGAGAGACGAGCTCTGCAGTCAGCGGCAGTTGCGGTGTGCCCGTGTTGCGACTTTCCACAGCACGGTGGTCTGACGCAGCGCGGGTAACAGCGTCCTGACAATCACGGCTGTCCTGACGATCGTAGACCGCCGCGCTGTGCTGTTCTCGGCACCGGTCGGGTCTGGGGGCTGTGTGGACCGGGCGCTGGTGCCGGGCCCGCCTGCACACTCTGCCGCCGTATTCCTCCGTCGCCGGCAGCGCTCCTGAAATCGGGGGATTCGGAGCTAGTGGTCAGTGCACCGTACAACAGAAACGGCTCTCTTCACGGTCAGAGACAGGCTCGTCACGGTCAGAGACGAGCTCTTCACGGTCAGAGACAGGCTCTTCACGGTCAAAGGCAGGCTCTTCACGGTCAGAGACAGGCTCTTCACGGTCAGAGACAGGCTCTTCATGGTCAGAGACAAGCTCGTCACGGTCAGAGACAGGCTCTTCACGGTCAAAGACAGGCTCTTCATGGTCAGAGACAGACCTATCCACGGTTAGAGACAGGCTCTTCACGGTGAGAGACAGGCTCTTCACGGTCAGAGACAGACTCTTCATGGTCAGAGACAGGCTCTTCATGGTCAGAGACGGGCTCTTCACGGTCAGAGACGGGCTCTTCACTGTCAGAGACGGGCTCTTCACGGCCAGAGACAGGCTCTTCACAGTCGCAGATCAGGGGCGGATCCAGAAAACCTTCAAGGAAGGGGAGGGTGTGTGTGTGTGTGTGTGTGTGTGTGTGTGTGTGTGTGTGTGTGTGTGTGTGTGTGTGTGTGTGTGTGTGTGTGTGTGTGTGTGTGTGTGTATGTGTGTGTGTGTGTGGGGGGGGGGGGGGTCATCAATTGCAGTAGTGCCTCTACCTATACCCAAATCTGAGAACTCAACATATTTGGTCCACTATATTTTGAGGGTGCCCCTATTTCAGTATTTATGTATTGACAAAACGTTGGCTATAGGTATTTGCAATATCAGTCGTACCCTTTGTATCTAAAGTGCCGCGAATAGTGCTAAAATATATAACTTATACAGTCAATGGCGGCCCCAGACGAGTGATGAACAGGGGGGGGGAGGATCTTGACCAAGATGGTAGTCGAGGTTCGTGACCAGGGGTAGCCGATTTTACGAGCAGAAAATATTATGCATGCGATAGCAGTGAATCATATTGCTTTGTGTCTCATGCGGACTACTAAAAAATAGGCAGCATTTTGCGAAGAGCGCGACCAAATGCTTGAATAATTTTTTTCTTCACAAAAGTTGCCCTTAAACTTTACTACCTACCAATGGTATTTACGCAAAATGAACACCCATACAACTATTATTGCGCCGCGAAGCGGCGCCAAAATGTAAGGTTTTGAGTGAGCTGGAGAACTAATTTCTGCCATTGGAACCAGGATGCAGGGTCAAAACGAGCAAATATGTCTGGAGTAAAAGGTTGGGTCAAAAGACATGTTACCCCCCCCCCCCCAATTTAAGGCCGAAGGTGGGGGCGGGCCCGTGGAGCCATGGCCCCCATGCCCCCCCCCCCTTGCGGTCGCCAGTGTGTACACTGTACAGTCTATATTAGACCCTTATGTACTGGAATAGAAAACACTGATTGATTTGCGTGGCGTAGCGACGCGAAATGTGTTGCTTTACTTTTGGGTCTGGAAAACTAGGCCCTCAAAAATGAGAAAGGTTCTATATCCCGCGCACTGCAGGGGGGGGGGGGGGGGGGGGGGGGGGGGGGGGGGGGGTGATTTCCCCTCCCCCCTCAGGTTTTTCAAAGATAGCGAAAAGACGGCGGCGCTGCGCGCCACCGGGTTTTGGCACACCTGTTAGGACATCAATTGCGCACACTTTGAGATAAAAAAAATAACCTCGGATCATCTCAGGTCAGGTCACCAGACCAGGTCAAGTGACCCCACCTCCAAAAACGTTTGCAGTTGTGCCAAAGCCAGAGTTTTCCACCGATCAGTTTGAAACTTACAGGATGTCATGAGGGCATAAGTACTTACTATTCGTATATCTCGGAATTTTGATATCAGTGACTTAAGGTCAGGTCAATTTCTTAACCTCCCCATAATAAGTCAATAGGGAAATATACAAATGCATCCTATTTCAAGGATATGCATGATATTAGTCCAATTACTTCTGGATCATGTTATTATAGGATATTCTTGATGATTCAAGTGTAATTTGTGTTCAGTGACCCCTATTGGGTCATTTGAGGTCATTTGAGGTCACCATCACTTTTTTTTTGTCAATAACTCCCGACATAATGAAGATAGAGAAGTAAAACATACATCAACGTGTTTGTCTCGTCGAGATACGTCTTCTCATATACAACATGCCCTACTTGGGTCACCACTTGACCTTGACCTGAGGTCAAATTGTTAAGTTGACTTAAAAAAGTCACCATGTATACCATTCGAAGCGCCTTGACAAGATAAACACAATGGCATAAACCGTTTTATGTTATCTTTATTAAGTAAAAAGTTAATAGTAAAAAAACTATTTAGCGAAAAAACTGCATTTTTTTTCTTTTTGACCTCTGGAGCCTCAAATATTGACCTGAGATAAAATCTGAAGACACCTTAGCGATTGAAAATTTCACTGACTGGTGTTTGCTTTTTCCGTTTGTGTCTAACGAGCATCGTTTCTGAGATATATGGGAATTTCTGGAGCGATGTCCTAAAACAGGAAAAACTGGAAAATTTGACCATTGATGACCTCTGGTGACCTCAATTTTGACCTGACCTAAAAGAGCACTGAAATACTTTCGATAGAACATGTATCAAGCTATCAAATACCTTTTTCCACTTCTCGCTACATAGCGTAGTTTTCGAGATCTCAGGGGGGGGTGGGCGGAAATCAACCCCCCTCCCCTGCAGTTGGTGTTCGGCGCAAAGCCCCTGCAATGCGCGGGATATGTATCAGCCCAAGGGCAGTCAATGAGATGCAGCCACTCAATGAGATTCTTCCACTGCAAAATGGAAGGAATTTCGCAGCGGTGGCACAACAATGTGGTATTTTTCTACTTTTTTCGCACAAAATTATAACAGCTTGGTTGCAGTTGCCAGTTTAAAATACGTTTCATGGATTTCCAGCCATGAACCACATTATAAAAAAAAAACTAAACGGCGGACACTATTGGTTTCGTTCGCAAAAAAAAAAACGATAGTCACAAACATCATGACCAGAGATCCAAGATTCTGGTCCCAGCGTCCCAGCGCTGGGACCAGAACTGGTCACGGCCGTGACTGAAGCTGTGACTGGCCAGGTCCGCGCCATAGGGTTAACATTGCAGCGCCGTGACTAGAGCTGTGACTTGGCAACTCATGCCGTGGCCGTGACTGGGGCTGTGACCAAATATTTAGGATATTCTGCACCTCTAATCATGACATCAAGGATTTATCAGGACCCACGTATGTCATATGCGCAGCGAACCGAAGCGTTTTTTTGTCTCTTAATTTTGCACCATTTCGCATAAATATATGGATTTTCAGCAATTTGATGGGGGCACCAGACCATTGGTGCCCCCCCCCCACCTCCTGGATTCATGGGGGCCATGTGCCCCCCCCCCTGTTCCACCGCCTCTTTGGAAGCGGACCCCGAATCCCGAGGGGTGCTCAAGGCCCCTCAAGTCAGATACGTTGTTGCCTCTGGTATAAAGGCAAGTTGGTGCCCCTTCACAGCCCAAGGGACGGGAGGCATGAAGGGGCATTTTTGCATAATTTAGCAATTATAATCTAGCATCATT
>JAXIVJ010016511.1:20000-28617 GCA_036785665.1 Chirona hameri | reverse complement strand
TACCATCAAACATTACGCACCATCACAGGACGTATACGAGACGATATCATCCCACCTCTCCAATCAGACAACGGCGACATCATTACTGACGACGACGAAAAGGCGACGCTATTAAACGACCACTTTGCTGCTCAATCTACCCTTAATATTCCGGAGACTCACAAACCCACACCAAGCAAAGCTCATACACTACCATTGCCCTCACTTGAAAATATCGTCACATCCGAGCAAGAGGTTCTCCGCATTCTCAACTCCCTAGACCCAAACAAGTCTACCGGCCCAGATGGAATACCAGTAAAATTGCTAAAACTGATTGCACTTTTGATCTTCAAACCATTAGCAGAATTATTTAATAAGTCCCTAGAGTCGGTACAATTTCCAAGTAGATTTAAAGAAGCACACGTAAAACCAATATTCAAAAACAAAGGTTCACCAACGGATTGTTCTTGCCATCGACCAATTAGTATTCTTTCGGCCCTTTCCAAAGTTTTTGAAAAAATAGTATAAAGAAAGGTTTATGGTCATTTTACTGAACATTCTCTTCTCTCTGACAAACAAAGTGGATACAGACGGCGCCATAGCACTCAGCAACAACTACAGGGTGTTTCATAAAAATGTATCCACTCGGAAATCTCGTGATAATTCCGGTAGTTTTGGTCGCAGGTCTTCAAACTTACCAGTATTGGAAACCTGGTGCAATTCTACGTCACATATGTGGTAACCAAACCCATCCACGTTCTATTCACTTAGCTTTAATGCAGCGAAACAGACTGACAAAATGCGACAAACACATAGCTATATATCCGAAAAGGACGTGATCTTTAACAGATCTGAGGTCGCGCTGGAGCAGCAAACAGCAGGTCCTAAGCGCTGGATCAAACATGCTTGAGCAGCGAACAGTAATGAACATGCAACAACATGGCATGTCTGACAACAACGAAGTCACGACACTCGGGGCACCACTCTGACCAAGCCATGGCGGCGACCTCACATCAGATGCTCGAAGTGTCGGCCGCCCGACTCCACACAAAGCTGCATCCTGCGTCGCATGTTGTCCATGACCTTGCGGCACATGCCGGCTGTGATGGTGGCTAGGATCTCCCTGATGCTCTCCGTCAGGTCATTCAGAGTGCGTGGTTGGACCTCGTACACTCTTCCCTTGATGAACCCCTAGCGGGCGCTACATCGCAATGCTCCAGGAGTTCTTATTCCCGAAGATCCGGAACGGAACGGAATGTGGATGCAACAGGACATGCAACAACAAGAACGGAATGTGGATGCAGTGGCACCCACTGCGCACACCGCTCATGTCAGCCTGGACGCACTCAATGCCAAGTTCGCGGACAGGCTCATCTCGCAGAAGACGGAATTTCCGTGGCCGCCCAGGTCACCCGACCTGAGCCCCCTTGTTTTTTTCCTTCGGGGGTGCATCAAGGGAAGAGTGTACCACGCACTCTGAATTACCTGAAGGAGAGCATCAGGGAGACCCTGATCACCGCAGCGGTCATATGCCGCAGGGCACACCGCAGCGGACATGTGCCGCAAGGTCATGGCCAACATGCGACGCAGGATGCAGCTTTGTGTGGAGTCGGGCGGCCGACACTTCGAGCATCTGATGTGAGGTCGCCGCCATGGCTTGGTCAGAGTGGTGCCCCGAGTGTCGTGACTTCGTTGTTGTCAGACATGCCATGTTGTTTCATGTGCATTATTGTTTCCTGCTCAAGCGTGTTTGATCCAGCGCTTAGGACCTGCTGTTTGCTGCTCCACCGCGACCTCAGATCTGTGAATGATCACGTAATTTGCGGAAATATAGCTATGCGTTTGTCGCATTTTTTTCAGCCTTTTTAGCTGCGGTGAAGCTAAGTGAATAGAACGTCTATGGGATTGGTTAGCTCATATGTGATGTAGAATTTCACCAGCTTTCCAATGCTGGTAAGTTTGAAGACCTTCAACCAAAAATACCGGAGTTATCGCGAGATTTCCAAGTGGATACATTTTTATTAAATACCCTGTACTATATTTGACTCACAACCTATACACATCTCTCGACTCAGGACGTGACTTCACTGCTATATATCTCGACATTTCCAAATATTTTGACAAAATTTGGCATCAGGGTCTACAAGTGTAATACAAGTGTAAACACGACTTTGGAATCACTGGACGACTGTTGGACTGGTTTACATCATACTTGGAAGACAAACGACAGCGAGTACGAATACGGGACACCTTTTCGACGACTCAGATCATAAACGCTGGCTGTCCGCAGGGCTCTGTACTGGGACCATTACTTGCACTCATATATCTAGACGGACTCTCAAACAAGACTAAACATGACATTCTTTTCTTTGCTGACGACACATCACTCTACGCCTCACATACAACGGCAGACTTCCTCGCGACTCAACAATCATTACAGCACGACCTCGACGCCTCACATACACCGGCAGACTTACTCGCGACTCAACAATCATTACAGCACGACCTCGACGAAATATACAAGTACGGCAGAGAATGGGCTATTAAATTTAACACCGAAAAAACAATTCAGCAGACATTCTCACACAAACAAGATAATGAATCGCCGACACTGGTATTCGGAGGTGATCCATTACCAATTCATGACGATCACACGCACCTTGGCATGACTTTCTCTAAAGACCTCCGCTTTCACCGACACATAAACACAATATGCCACAAAATAAACAAAACGCTCAGTCCTCTGTATATCATTGCAAAACACATACCAAGACCAATTCTAGATCAAATATACAAAGTATGCATTAGGCCTCATTTCGACTATTGCGATGCCATCTACGACGGACACATAACAATACAAGATGCGACCAGACTCGAGACATTACAAAACAGAGCTGCAAGACTGGTTACCGGGGGGTTATTCATGACGCCTTCCGACAAACTACGGACAGAACTGGGATGGGCAGACTAACAACGAGACGACGTTTACACAGACTGACGCGCTATCATAAACTAAACGACCCAGGAGAGCGTTGCCCAAACTGCATCACATCAATCATGTCAAACACTGGAGCTCAAGACATCAACAGACAACTCAGAAATTCTAACATGCACACTAAAACCACCAGCCGCACAGCATCATACCACAAGTCATTTTTCCCCACAACTTGCACACAATGGAACGAACTGCCCAGCACAACACAACATCTTACACACTCCGCTTTCAAACAGCATCTCTGCGAGCACCAGGGAGCGTCCGATCCACCCATTTACTTTACTGTTGCATAAAAAAGGGAAATATTTTGCACGCGAGGCTAAGAATGGATATGACTTATTTGAATTATCATTTATTTAGTATTCAGAAAACGACAACGCCCTCTTGTCAATGCGGACACCGCAATGAAACTATTAGTCATTTCATCCTTTCATGTCAAAATTATACGGAGCAGAGCGACATTTTGTTCAACAGCATCTCCCAAACATTGCTTCCTGACTTTATAAATAAATCACCCAAGGACCAACTACAAATTCTACTATATGGGACAGACCACACCGGCGCGGCGGCGGCGGTCGGTCGGTGGCCTTGCATTTCCAAAATCTCTTGCTAAATTCGAAACGATTTGCTGATCTTCCTTAATTTTGTTCAGCAATACCCACCTTAAATGGACGTGACGTGCCCGGTGGGGGCTTCAACCTACACCAGAGCGAGCTGTGTCGTGGCGGCGGTCGCAGTTAACCATGTATCCTTCTTTTCAGACAGGATGCCTTGATTTAAGCTTTTTTGCTTGTGCATCTTTCTGATTTACTTTCATATTTTGTTTAATTTATGTTGAATAAACTCGATGATGATGATGATACTTAAATGACGGGGCACTACAAAATCGAGATAGCCTCGAGCCCAAATGGTTTGAACCTTATTAAAGGAAATAGTTCACCTTGGAAAATTTTCACAAACACGATTTGATTATATTTGTTAATACAATTTGTTTTATATTGTCAAAAATGGTCTTATATCGCGCCGATTCAGGACAGAAGGCCGTAAATTATTATTGTTTATCAAAACTATATGCATACTCTCTGAGTCAGAGTCCTGACGTCACGCGAATTAAAAAAAAATAGTTTAGCCAATCGGATTCGAAAGTAGTCGCGTAAGGATAGACTCGCATTAGATATGTTCCAACCGGCGGCCGGCGGTTTGCTTGCTAGCACCAGCTGCAAGCTGATTGGCTGATGGTATGGCCTCTGCCCGGGCTAGATCCAGCACCACATTCTTTCGCCAGCACCGCAGTTCTTCGCCAAAAAAAAATCAAACATATTCGGCTGGAGTCTTCTCAGTCAAGAAAACTTGCAGATAGGGGTTTCCCAACACGGGCTACACAACTACTATCTCAGTTTAAAACTAATGTTGAAGGTGAACTATTTCCTTTAAGAACTCCGAATAAATATTTTCAGTGAACAAAATTGTACCATGATTTCTAATTAAACTATCACTTATATCATGCTTCAGCTTCGTGAAATCACTCGAAATAAGCCTGTTAGGCGTTAAAACCTTACCAACTGCATCCGTTTGGCTTGCGTAAAGCAAATCAATGAACGTGCTGTTTAGGCTTAAAACATCCTAACAAGTGTCACCAGAGACGTGAAAGCTGAATTAAACTAGTGCGAGCTACTGACTTGAAGCGGCTTTTCTTGAACTCCTGTGTGGAAGCGGGAGGCATCTGAGGCCCGCACTGGTCCAGCATGCTAGCTTCGGACTGAGAGTAGCCACTCCACGTGGAGACCGGAGCCTGCGACTGGGCTATCACCGACTCTGTGGGACAGAGGGACTGGATTATCACCGACTCTGTGAGACAGAGGGACTGGGTTATCACCGACTCTGTGGGACGGAGGGACTGGGTTATCACCGACTCTGTGGGACGGAGAGACTGGGTTATCACCGACTATGTGGGACGGAGGGACTGGGTTATCACCGACTCTGTGGGACGGAGGGACTGGATTATCACCGACTCTGTGGGACAGAGGGACTGGATTATCACCGACTCTGTGGGACAGAGGAACTGGGCTATCACCGACTCTGTGGGACGGAGGGACTGGGTTATCACCGACTCTGTGGGACAGAGGGACTGTATTATCACCGACTCTGTGGGACGGAGGGACTGGATTATCACCGACTCTGTGGGACAGAGGGACTGGATTATCACCGACTCTGTGGGACGGATGGACTGGATTATCACCGACTCTGTGGGACGGAGGGACTGGATTATCACCGACTCTGTGGGACGGAGGGACTGGATTATCACCGACTCTGTGGGACGGAGGGACTGGATTATCACCGACTCTGTGGGACAGAGGGACTGGATTATCACCGACTCTGTGGGACGGAGGGACTGGATTATCACCGACTCTGTGGGACGGAGGGACTGGGTTATCACCGACTCTGTGGGACGGATGGACTGGATTATCACCGACTCTGTGGGACGGAGGGACTGGATTATCACCGACTCTGTGGGACGGAGGGACTGGGTTATCACTGACTCTGTGGGACGGAGGGACTGGATTATCACCGACTATGTGGGACGGAGGGACTGGGTTATCACCGACTCTGTGGGATGGAGGGACTGGGTTATCACCGACTATGTGGGACGGAGGGACTGGGTTATCACCGACTCTGTGGGACGGAGGGACTGGGTTATCACTGACTCTGTGGGACGGAGGGACTGGGTTATCACCGACTGTGTGGGACGGAGGGACTGGATTATCACCGACTATGTGGGACGGAGGGACTGGGTTATCACCGACTCTGTGGGACGGAGGGACTGGGTTATCACCGACTCTGTGGGACAGAGGGACTGGATTATCACCGACTCTGTGGGACGGAGGGACTGGATTATCACCGACTCTGTGGGACGGAGGGACTGGATTATCACCGACTCTGTGGGACGGAGGGACTGGATTATCACCGACTCTGTGGGACGGAGGGACTGGATTATCACCGACTCTGTAGGACGGAGGGACTGGGTTATCACCGACTCTGTGGGACGGAGGGACTGGATTATCACCGACTCTGTGGGGCGGAGGGACTGGGTTATCACCGACTCTGTGGGACGGAGGGACTGGATTATCACCGACTCTGTGGGACGGAGGGACTGGATTATCACCGACTCTGTGGGACGGAGGGACTGGGTTATCACTGACTCTGTGGGACGGAGGGACTGGATTATCACCGACTATGTGGGACGGAGGGACTGGGTTATCACCGACTATGTGGGACGGAGGGACTGGGTTATCACCGACTCTGTGGGACGGGGGACTGGGTTATCACTGACTCTGTGGGACGGAGGGACTGGATTATCACCGACTCTGTGGGACGGAGGGACTGGGTTATCACTGACTCTGTGGGACGGAGGGACTGGATTATCACCGACTCTGTGGGACGGAGGGACTGGGTTATCACCGACTATGTGGGACGGAGGGACTGGATTATCACCGACTCTGTGGAAAGGAGAGATGTTGTCATCACTTTGTTTTGTTTTATGTGTGCTTCCATGGAGGTGCAAACAAGATATAAATTAATTATTTACTTTTTATTGTAGAACTTAACATGACTACTAGCATAATGTCAGTACTAAACAACGAAATCGTATGATCGAACCTATGGATCGATCGATCTCGATCAAACGCGTTTGATCGAGATAAAACAAATATTATAATTTCAATAATCCCATCTTTGTGTTAATCGAGATTTATGTTATTGTTATATTTGTGTATTAAGAATGTATTATGAATCTTTATGCCAATCGAGAAATATAATTAAATGTTAAATAGTGAATGTTCTACCTTTGGAATTCTTCGCTGCTATATTATAAAACACATTTCCATCCACCCACAACTGTTGTCCTCACATTTAAACAAATAATGTAGACCGTCCTACATCCCAAAATCCCATTACCTTACAGACGTATGTTTCTAGGAAATCCCAATCTCATACATTCCTAATCAGACATATCACCTAACGTATGCCACGTCACTGGAGCCTCGTTTTATCCTGAACGGTGGTCATCTGTCTAGTATATGAACGGCGTCTATCGAAAGCAGGCAGTAGTGATCTGTCCTGTGTATGAATGCAGTCTGGTGGGAGCAGCTGACCTAGGCAGGAGCGTGACTTTTGTGTGGTTGTAATAAATGCCTGTATTTTTACATTTAGTCCGAACCTTTTGAATGGATGGATTTCCGAGGTCAGGCCCCGCACTAAGCATAGCTTGTTACGCAGGCCCTGACCCCACCACCCGATCAAGCAATTCCTGGCGTCCAGCAGAATTTAGAAGCGAAAGTTTTACGTGCCCGACATACATGGACACGGTCCGCCCCGCCCTCTGCCGTCACCTGACCTTGAGTGCGACAGCTGCCAACGGCCACAGGCCATCCCAGTCAAGGGCAAATGACGAGCGCCGAAGCGACTCGAACCCGGCCTGCCACTACCGGGTGGGGTCAGAAGTCCAGCGCTCTTCCTACTGAGCTACAGGGGCGGACAGTATCGCATGTATCACTATAAATTCAACATTTTGTCTTGAAATGTCATCAGGCTGACGGAACACGTCGACAAATATAGGCGAACACTTCGACATAATTCCACCTTGTCTGCTCATGACTATATGAGCGAAACAAGAACATACTGAAGAATTAAACGTGTGTCTACGTGTGCTTATGTAGGTATGGTGACGGCGACGAGCGACGGCCAGATGAATTATTTCCATTCTGACCCGGAGTACGTCCACCCCAATAACACTCAGGCCCCGCCCCGCCATCGTCGTACCGCACTGACCGGCTGTACCGATGCTGACCGTCTCCAATGTCTCATAGATGTCCGGCGGCATCTCTGCAGCCATCTCTGAGATGGTGGCGGCGCGTCCGGCTGTAGCCAGAGACGCCAGACTGGCAGAGTGAGGCAGTGTCACCACCTCCCCCTCGCGAAGCGTCTCCAGCTGGAGGTCGTCAATGGGCAGCACGATGTTACCTTCGTTGTCCATGCCCTGGGGGAGAGGTCAGGTCAGTCTGTTATTCATGCTGTGAAGGGAGGGAGTTGTGCATGCCCTGAAGGAGGTCAGGTCAGTCCTAAATTTGGATACAGTTTGCATAATTACATTTTCCCCCTAATCCCATAATGCGTTGCATATACAACATTTAAGCCGGATAAATATGCATAAAACATGGCAATGATGGCAATCTCTGGCAATTTCTATGGCAGTCTATGGCAGTCAATTGGCACACATTAGGATGGAGTACTGTGGAAAGAACTATGGCAGTGGTAAGTCAAAGTTCACCTCTATCTAAATCTCATTTTAACGAAGCAGTACACTGACTGAGGGAATTCCATGAAACTGTTTTGCTTCAGGGGCATACTAAACTGACTGACTCGGCAATATCCCCACTGCCATCAGATAATCCTTGTGTATATGGTGATAATGCTGGAACATTCTGACTAATGATTAAAACCTTGTCGTTACACATGTATTCTGTGTGGTGGATGTATCTGCCTCGCTTCCTTACAGAATACAGCTTTATACATCCTCGCACATAGAGACACTGTAAACCTGTGTCATTATTTGCGTACAATTTTGTCATTACTTACGAGTGCATG
>JAXIVJ010016511.1:10000-15000 GCA_036785665.1 Chirona hameri | reverse complement strand
ATGATGATGATGAGTGATGATGATGATGATGATGATGATGATGATGATGATGATGATGATGATGATGATGATGATGATGATGATGATGATGATGATGATGATGATGATGATGATGATGATGATGATGATGATGATGATGATGATGATGATGATGATGATGATGATGATGATGATGAGTGATGGTGGTGATGGTGGTGATGGTGGTGATGGTGGTGATGGAGGTGATGTGGTGATGGTGGTGAAGGTGGTGATGGTGGTGATGGTGGTGATGGTGGTGATGGTGGTGATGGTGGTGATGGTGGTGATGGTGGTGATGGTGGTGATGGTGGTGATGGTGGTGATGGTGGTGATGGTGGTGATGGTGGTGATGGTGGTGATGGTGGTGATGGTGGTGATGGTGGTGATGGTGGTGGTGGTGGTGGTGGTGGTGGTGGTGGTGGTGGTGGTGGTGGTGGTGGTGGTGGTGGTGGTGGTGGTGGTGGTGGTGGTGGTGGTGGTGGTGGTGGTGGTGGTGGTGGTGGTGGTGGTGGTGGTGGTGGTGGTGGTGGTGGTGGTGGTGGTGGTGGTGGTGGTGGTGGTGGTGGTGGTGGTGGTGGTGGTGGTGGTGGTGGTGGTGGTGGTGGTGGTGGTGGTGGTGGTGGTGGTGGTGGTGGTGGTGGTGGTGGTGGTGGTGGTGGTGGTGGTGGTGGTGGTGGTGGTGGTGGTGGTGGTGGTGGTGGTGGTGGTGGTGGTGGTGGTGGTGGTGGTGGTGGTGGTGGTGGTGGTGGTGGTGGTGGTGGTGGTGGTGGTGGTGGTGGTGGTGGTGGTGGTGGTGGTGGTGGTGGTGGTGGTGGTGGTGGTGGTGGTGGTGGTGGTGGTGGTGGCGGTGGCGGCGGCGGCGGGGTGGCGGAGGTGGTGGCGGTGGTGGTGGTGGTGGTGGTGGTGGTGGTGGTGGTGGTGGTGGTGGTGGTGGTGGTGGTGGTGGTGGTGGTGGTGGTGGTGGTGGTGGTGGTGGTGGTGGTGGTGGTGGTGGTGGTGGTGGTGGTGGTGGTGGTGGTGGTGGTGGTGGTGGTGGTGGTGGTGGTGGTGGTGGTGGTGGTGGTGGTGGTGGTGGTGGTGGTGGTGGTGGTGGTGGTGGTGGTGGTGGTGGTGGTGGTGGTGGTGGTGGTGGTGGTGGTGGTGGTGGTGGTGGTGGTGGTGGTGGTGGTGGTGGTGGTGGTGGTGGTGGTGGTGGTGGTGGTGGTGGTGGTGGTGGTGGTGGTGGTGGTGGTGGTGGTGGTGGTGGTGGTGGTGGTGATCATCATCATCATCATCATCATCATCATCATCATCATCATCCATCATCATCCATCATCATCATCATCATCATCATCATCATCATCATCATCATCATCATCATCATCATCATCATCATCATCATCATCATCATCATCATCATCATCATCATCATCATCATCATCATCATCATCATCATCATCATCATCATCATCATCATCATCATCATCATCATTGTATCATATGTGGGACTAAAAGCTATGAGGACCAAGACCGAACTGTATATTCAGGTCAGTTACAGAGCAAGCCAAAATATTAACAGGTCACGAGCTTTACAGCTTTCATGCCCTAATTCATTAGGGTCCGCTCGGTAGGCGGATCCACGATACATCTCCCTCCTTTTAAGCGAGACGCATGTCACGGCCCGAAGCGCCTACCGCTGCGGGTCACTCGGGGAGAGAACGACTTGATCCCGTCAGGATGGCGTCCCTCTGGCGTGGGAGTCCGGCGCTGGGTATTGCTGCGAGCATGTGACTGCTCTTTACCCGGCGGACTGGGTCCTTCTGGGTTTGTACTGCTGGTCGGCTGAGTGGGGGCCGCTGGGGTCGATGCTGGACCCAGTACGGCACGACGCGACAGATGAGGAGACCGCAGCAGAGCTGGCCAGTGCGTCGGGCTCGTCGCGCCGGGAGTTGGCGGTGAGGAGCGCTGGCGCTGGAGCCCGTCTTGCTCAGTTGGTTTTAGGTGACGACGGTTGCGCCTGTAAGTCGTTCCTCCGCGCCGTACTATGTAGCTTCTTGGACCTGTTTTCTTGAGAACTTGAGCTGGCTCTGACCAGTTGGATTCTTTGTCCGTCTTCATGCGTACATCGTCACCGGGCTTGAGTTCTGAGAGTGGTTTGGCGCTATAATGTTTGTTGAAGTTCTTCTCCATCTTATCCTTCCCTTCCTTGTCTTTCTCACGGGCCGCTTGGTACTCAGCTTGCTCGGTTCTTGCCACCGGAAGTCTTGTTTGCAGGTTGCGTCCCATGAGGAGCCTTGCAGGTGAACAGCCGATAGCTTCTATGGGGGTCGCTCTGTAGTTCAGGAGAGCTAGATGCCAGTCTTTCTGCTTAAGGACCCATTTAGCGGTGCGTACCGCACGTTCAGCAGCTCCGTTGGACGACGGATGGTGTGGGTCTGTCACCCGATGCTCGAAGTTGTAAGACTTCTTGAATTCCTCGAACGTCACAGAGGTAAACTGCGTACCCCCGTCGGTTGTCAGGAGATCTGGAATACCGTGCTGGCTAAACAGAGTCTTGAGGCACTCCACCACGCCTGTGCTGCTTACATTGGGAAGACGCTGGATCTCCAAGTATCTGCTGAAGATATCGACGGTTACCAGCCAGGTAGCTCCGCCGGAATGACATATGTCAGCTGCTACATGTGACCAGGGTCTCGCTGGAACTGGCGTGGAGATGAGCGGCTCCTTGCGCTGCTTCGGTGAGTTGATTTGGCAGAATGAGCACTGAGTTACGTGGCTCTTCAGATCGCTGCTGATTTCCGGCCACCAGACAGAATGCTCTGCTCTTTCTCTGGACTTATTCAGCCCAAAGTGACCATCGTCATGGAGACGTCGCAGCATCTCTCTCTGGAGCGTCGGCGGAATCACGAGACGCTTGCCGTTCATCAGGAGGGTTCCGAAGGTGGTGTAGATGACGGTGAGCTGTCCTCTTACAGCGAAATATTCGCTCAGGCTGTGATGCTTCGGTCCTTCTTTCCAGCCACTGAGTGTTTGTTTGACGACTTGCTGTAGCACGCTGTCCGCTTCTTGCGCTTCGCTTATTTCTTTCAGACGCTGATGAGTGGCAGGAATGGCTTCATACGCGGCTTTGCAGTACTGGTGGACTTCGCTGATCATGGCGGCACTGATTTCATCATCCTTGGTTCCGGGAAATCTGGATAGAAAATCCGGAAGAACGTGCTGCTTGCCTGGGACGTACAGGGCGTGGGCATTGTAAGTCATCAGCCGCATGAGGAGGCGCTGACAACGGAGAGGTGCTTCCACAAGATTTCTTGAGTTAATCAGCGGAATCAGAGGCTTGTGGTCAAGCTGCAGCTCAAACTTCGGCAGACCCGCCAGAAACATGTGCATTTTTTCGCATGTCCATGTGGCTGCCAGAAGCTCTTTTTCGATTTGCGCCCATTTTCTTTCTGTTTCTGTTAGTGTCCTGCTGCAGTATGCCACTGGCTTGAGCTCATTGCCATGTTTTTGCAATATGCAGCCTCCCAATCCATAGCTGCTGGCATCGGCGCTGACGACCGTTTCTTTTGCTGGATCATAGAAGGCTAGCACCGGTGCTGATGTCAACAGCTGCTTCACTCTGTCCAGTGCTTCCTGCTGTGCGCTTGTCCACAGCCAAGCGGTATCTTTGCGCAGCAGATCATAGAGAGGCCGCAGATTTTCTTGAATGTTTGGCACGAACCGACATAGGTAATTGATCATGCCGAGGAGTGACCTCAGCTCTTCCACGCTACTGGGAGCCTGTAGCTTTGTGATCGCTTCTAGCTTCTCTTCATCAACTTGGATGCCGTGCTTACTTATCTTGAAGCCTAGAAACTTGATTTCTTCCTGCTTCAGCTGGCACTTCTTCTTATTGAGTCGTAGTCCTGACTCCTCAATTCTCTGCAGCACATCTTGCAGGCGGACATCATGTGTACTTGCATCGCCGAAGCACACAATGTCATCCATGTAGCACAGGACGCCGGGCAGGTTTTCCAGCATCTCATGCATCTTCCGCTGGAAACATTCGGGTCCCAGGCTGACACCCATTGGCAATCTTGTGAAGGCTTTGCGTCCGAAAGGAGTAATAAATGTAGTGAGCAGTGAGCTTTCAGGATCAAGAGGTAGTTGAAAGAAGCCAGATGAGGCGTCCAGCTTTGAAAATAGAGTCGCACCGCTGAGCTTGGAGGTCAGGTCTTCTAGTGTCGGGATCGGGTAGACTTCTCTCTTGGTAGCTTGATTCAGCCGCCTATAGTCCACGGTGATCCTCACTCCATCATTGGCTTTTCGCACCGGCACCATGGGGGCGCACCAGTCAGTGGGCTCAGTCACTGTCTTCAGGATGCCTTGTTCCTCCATGCGCTCTAGTTCTCGCTTTACTACGTCTAGCAGCGGAATGGGAATGTTGCGTGATGTATTCACAGCGCTGGGCACAGCATCTTCTGTGAGCTTTATACTGATTGGAGTCGTCTTCATCAGCCCCGTTTCTCCAAATACGCCTTCGCTTATCTTGCTGATTTCGCCGGCGAACTGCAGTACAGCCAGGCGGGAGCTGGCTGAGCGAGAAAGCAGATTTTCAGAGCATGTTCTCAGAACGTAAAAAATCTCGGAGTGAAGAACCTTGTCTTTGTAGTGCACGCGTGCTTTCACTTTGCCTTCAACATCAAGGACTTTGCCAACACTTCGCAAAGTGTTGCTTGCAGGCTGCAGCTGTGGTAGGCCAAGTCTCACGTAGTCGTTCCAGCTTAGAATGCTGACATCTGCACCAGAATCAACTTTAAACTTTACCTTCTGCTTGTTCACATCAACTAGGATGGTCCATTCTTGGGCAGCAGCTTCATCAACATCGCCGATGAATACACTTCCGTGGTCTTCAGCCGGTGTGAATGGAGGCGACCACTCGCATTCCACCTCTCGAGCAGACACACGCGAAAGGCACACAGCAGCGAAGTGGTCACGCTTCTTGCATTTATTGCAAATTCTGC
>JAXIVJ010016511.1:0-5000 GCA_036785665.1 Chirona hameri | reverse complement strand
ATGATGATGATGATGATGATGATGATGATGATGATGATGATGATGATGATGATGATGATGATGATGATGATGATGATGATGATGATGATGATGATGATGATGATGATGATGATGATGATGATGATGATGATGATGATGATGATGATGATGATGATGATGATGATGATGATGATGATGATGATGATGATGATGATGATGATGATGATGATGATGATGATGATGATGTGATGATGATGATGATGATGATGATGATGATGATGATGATGATGATGATGATGATGATGATGATGATGATGATGATGATGATGATGATGATGATGATGATGATGATGATGATGATGATGATGATGATGATGATGATGATGATGATGATGATGATGATGATGATGATGATGATGATGATGATGATGATGATGATGATGATGATGATGATGATGATGATGATGATGATGATGATGATGATGATGATGATGATGATGATGATGATGATGATGATGATGATGATGATGATGATGATGATGATGATGATGATGATGATGATGATGATTGATGATGATGATGATGATGATGATGATGATGATGATGATGATGATGATGATGATGATGATGATGATGATGATGATGATGATGATGATGATGATGATGATGATGATGATGATGATGATGATGATGATGATGATGATGATGATGATGATGATGATGATGATGATGATGATGATGATGATGATGATGATGATGATGATGATGATGATGATGATGATGATGATGATGATGATGATGATGATGATGATGATGATGATGATGATGATGATGATGATGATGATGATGATGATGATGATGATGATGATGATGATGATGATGATGATGATGATGATGATGATGATGATGATGATGATGATGATGATGATGATGATGATGATGATGATGATGATGATGATGATGATGATGATGATGATGATGATGATGATGATGATGATGATGATGATGATGATGATGATGATGATGATGATGATGATGATGATGATGATGATGATGATGATGATGATGATGATGATGATGATGATGATGATGATGATGATGATGATGATGATGATGATGATGATGATGATGATGATGATGATGATGATGATGATGATGATGATGATGATGATGATGATGATGATGATGATGATGATGATGATGATGATGATGATGATGATGATGATGATGATGATGATGATGATGATGATGATGATGATGATGATGATGATGATGATGATGATGATGATGATGATGATGATGATGATGATGATGATGATGATGATGATGATGATGATGATGATGATGATGATGATGATGATGATGATGATGATGATGATGATGATGATGATGATGATGATGATGATGATGATGATGATGATGATGATGATGATGATGATGATGATGATGATGATGATGATGATGATGATGATGATGATGATGATGATGATGATGATGATGATGATGATGATGATGATGATGTGATGATGATGATGATGATGATGATGATGATGATGATGATGATGATGATGATGATGATGATGATGATGATGATGATGATGATGATGATGATGATGATGATGATGATGATGATGATGATGATGATGATGATGATGATGATGATGATGATGATGATGATGATGATGATGATGATGATGATGATGATGATGATGATGATGATGATGATGATGATGATGATGATGATGATGATGATGATGATGATGATGATGATGATGATGATGATGATGATGATGATGATGATGATGATGATGATGATGATGATGATGATGATGATGATGATGATGATGATGATGATGATGATGATGATGATGATGATGATGATGATGATGATGATGATGATGATGATGATGATGATGATGATGATGATGATGATGATGATGATGATGATGATGATGATGATGATGATGATGATGATGATGATGATGATGATGATGATGATGATGATGATGATGATGATGATGATGATGATGATGATGATGATGATGATGATGATGATGATGATGATGATGATGATGATGATGATGATGATGATGATGATGATGATGATGATGATGATGATGATGATGATGATGATGATGATGATGATGATGATGATGATGATGATGATGATGATGATGATGATGATGATGATGATGATGATGATGATGATGATGATGATGATGATGATGATGATGATGATGATGATGATGATGATGATGATGATGATGATGATGATGATGATGATGATGATGATGATGATGATGATGATGATGATGATGATGATGATGATGATGATGATGATGATGATGATGATGATGATGATGATGATGATGATGATGATGATGATGATGATGATGATGATGATGATGATGATGATGATGATGATGATGATGATGATGATGATGATGATGATGATGATGATGATGATGATGATGATGATGATGATGATGATGATGATGATGATGATGATGATGATGATGATGATGATGATGATGATGATGATGATGATGATGATGATGATGATGATGATGATGATGATGATGATGATGATGATGATGATGATGATGATGATGATGATGATGATGATGATGATGATGATGATGATGATGATGATGATGATGATGATGATGATGATGATGATGATGATGATGATGATGATGATGATGATGATGATGATGATGATGATGATGATGATGATGATGATGATGATGATGATGATGATGATGATGATGATGATGATGATGATGATGATGATGATGATGATGATGATGATGATGATGATGATGATGATGATGATGATGATGATGATGATGATGATGATGATGATGATGATGATGATGATGATGATGATGATGATGATGATGATGATGATGATGATGATGATGATGATGATGATGATGATGATGATGATGATGATGATGATGATGATGATGATGATGATGATGATGATGATGATGATGATGATGATGATGATGATGATGATGATGATGATGATGATGATGATGATGATGATGATGATGATGATGATGATGATGATGATGATGATGATGATGATGATGATGATGATGATGATGATGATGATGATGATGATGATGATGATGATGATGATGATGATGATGATGATGATGATGATGATGATGATGATGATGATGATGATGATGATGATGATGATGATGATGATGATGATGATGATGATGATGATGATGATGATGATGATGATGATGATGATGATGAAGCCCCGTCATAACTGGTGATACTGGTTTATACTTGTTAAATAGTCGCATTACAAGACGCATGACTCGCCCACCCGTCGGTATGGGATCAATACAATCTAGGTGTTTTGACATACCTGCATAAACAACGATGACAATTCTGCATACGTTTATTTTTCTAAGCTGTCATAAAAATGCGTCAGGTAAATCATAAGGACATTGAATGACATGATGATTAAAAACATGATATCCTGTCCGTCCAGAACGTCTTAGAAACCCGAAAACAATGCAAACACTTAGATGATGTGTGACCTTCCACGCTAGCGATACCCTTTTCACACATGTTGACAATCACGGTGACATCTTCTTGCACCTAATAGTGAGCCTAGGGGAAATGCAGATTATTTTCCTCAAATGTTGGCTGAAAAGATTGTAAAAATAGGACAAAGACAGTAGAATTGAAAATTTCTTCGTATTTAATCACCAAATGTGGCATCATCTTTGACCTTGATCGTGTGCCGGCATCAGCTGAGGATATTTGAGATCAAGTGGGATTGACAGGACTTTGTATATCAGTTAGACACAGCACAATTTCGTACACGTGCCGATTGTGTATTGAGCTGTACAACTATGCACGAAATCCAATTGCCGTCATAAACTTCTTGCAAAACTTACACAGAGATATTCGTTTTACGAGTGTTCTAACACCCAAGAGAGGGGAAGTTTGTTACCACAACGGGATGACCTTCATGGGCCGTCTGCAGTCAATTGGCACACATTAGGATGGAGTACTGTGGAAAGAACTATGGCAGTGGTAAGTCAAAGTTCACCTCTTTCTAAATCTCATTGTAACGAAGCAGTACACTGACTGAGGGAATTCCATGAAACTGCTTTGCTTCAGGGGCATACTAAACTGACTGACTCGGCAATATCCCCACTGCCATCAGATAATCCTTGTGTATATGGTGATAATGCTGGAACATTCTGACTAATGATTAAAACCTTATCGTTACACATGTATTCTGTGTAGTTGATTTGTCTGCCTCGCTTCCTTACATAACACAGCATGAAGTCATACCGAGTCATGAACTTTGACGCTGTTAACCACTGCTTCCTGAATGTGACGATCAGCAGGAGGCATGGCAATGCTGGCTGCTCGCATCCACTACCTCGATGAGCTATGTGCGTACTCTCCATGAGTTGTTGTTCAGATTTAATAACACTCGGAAGTTGTATTCTTATTTATGTTAGTTCAGACGGCTCTTGACACTCCTAACGAGAAGAATGGATTTATCAAGCTTACATGTGCTTATGGTCGGGATATATCATCTCCTCTGACATTGTGTTATAGTGTAGCACTGAAAGATCACAATCAGCAGCGGGAAATCCGAACATGGCGCACCGCTTGTGACCGATCGCTGCGTAGACAAAACTTAAAACCTCTAACGCTAAAACCTCTGCTTAGCCACCCAGGCAAACAGACAGGTCCATCTGTTATTTAGTCAATTAGTCAGACGGTCAGACGGTCAGACGGTCAGACGGTCAGACGGTCAGACGGTCAGACGGTCAGACGGTCAGACGGTCAGTCCGTCAGTCCGTCAGTCCGTCAGTCCGTCAGTCCGTCAGTCCGTCAGTCCGTCAGTCCGTCAGTCCGTCAGTCCGTCAGTCCGTCAGTCCGTCTTCGTCTTTTGGCGCCGACGGGCCGGCGCCGGGGCCGGGATCGGAGTCGGGGTCAGCGGGGCCGGCGGGCTTACCTTCAGGTCGTTGGAC
>JAXIVJ010016510.1:0-28618 GCA_036785665.1 Chirona hameri | reverse complement strand
GAGAGAGAGAGAGAGAGAGAGAGAGAGAGAGAGAAGTGTCATCCGGCTTCCCGAAACAGACAGTGCGACGGGAGGGCGGAAGCGCCAGATATCGATGCCGGAGATGGCTCGGCAAGCGCAAATGAAGCGAGCGAAGCGTCTCAACCATGGCCGGAGGTCTCACTCGCCGCGAGACGGCCGCCCGAGGCGGCCGACCTGACCCGGTTGAGTCGCCCGCTGTTCAGCACCGGCCGTGACCCTGGACGCGATCCAGAGCCTGATGGAGGCCGGCAATCGAGAGGTGATCGCGGCTTTTGATGCTAAATTTGCTCAACTGGCAAGAAGATTAGATATTGTCGAGTCTGAGTGTTTGGAAAAGGACCTGGAAATTCAGGAGACAATAAACACCGCGGTGGCGGCACAGAAGAAGGAAAGTGTTGAGCTCAGGGAGCGGCACAGAAGAAGGAAAGTGTTGAGCTCAGGGAGCGGCACAGAAGAAGGAAAGTGTTGAGCTCAGGGAGCGGCACCAGAAGAAGGGAAAGTGTTGAGCTCAGGGAGCGGCACAGAAGAAGGAAAGTGTTGAGCTCAGGGAGCGGCACAGAAGAAGGAAGTGTGAGCTCAGGAGCGGCACAGAAGAAGGAAAGTGTTGAGCTCAGGGAGCGGCTGGAGGGCATCGATCTCAATCGCCGTCTATCGTCATTAATTTTCACTTGTGATGATTTTGGAGCTCGCGTCCGGGACCGAGAACATAGAAGCAAGGGTTGTCCAGGTGCTCAACAGAAGATTTCCTGATCTGAAACTCACGACGGCTGATATCCAGGTGGCTCATCGCCTACAGAGTAACAACATGGTGGCTCGTCAAATTCATCAAGCGGCGCGTTCGCGACGACGTTTTCGAGCGGCGTTTCGGCCTGTTCGGCCGGCGCGGTGTCCCAGGGCGCCCCGACCCGGGTCGCAGTGATGCGTGCGCCGGCCAACAGATGGCAGCCCTCTTCATAAACGAGTCGCTCACCCCGGGATGCCAACAAATCTTCAACTCACTTCTCACGCGAGGAAGCCTGAAAACGGAGCGAAGGTTGCCTCGGTGTTCAGCCGACGTGGCCTGGTCTACTGTAGGAAGGAGAAGAACGGGACGAACATCCTCGTGTTGGATCAGAGCAGCTCAGCGGATTATCGGTGACGGCGCACGCCCGTTGCGCCGGGAGCCGCCCGGGCGGCCGGGGCGGGGGTGTGCCGGCGTCCGCCGCCGGTCTACAGGGTCCGCCGGCGGCCGGGTCCGCTGGATCCGCGTCTCTCGAGGGGCGCGAGCGTGGACCAGAGGTGGGGCGAGGAGCGGCCCCGGCTCTGCCTGGCTCCGCTCCGAATGGTCCGCCGCCTGTCCGGCCGCCGCGGGACCCGCCCGTCCCTTCATCTCGGCAGGAGAGCGACCCTGCGGGTCGCCCGAACCCGACGGAGGGATCCGGCTCTGGCCGGACGGTGCGGTGCGATACCGACCTGACGGGGTCGTCGGGGCGCCCGGACGCCGTCGATGCCTGAACTCTGGACCCCATGCGTTGTCCAGTGGATCGCGTCGGACTCGGCACCGGTGCCGGCGGGACGGGCTCGCGGGCGCTGGGCTGATCGCCGGCGAGAAGTTGCTGTGAGGAGGACGCGACGTTTTGTTTTGTAGCACCTCTGTTTGCCTACTTGAACATTTGTTTTGCCTTAAACCCTTGAATTAGATAAGTAACACTACTTCCAGTTAATAGCCTTTTATGTTTGTATTAGACTAAAACTGCTTGTCTGAGTAACAACATTTATATGTTGCAACGTTGTTGTGATCTGTCGACCGTTTTTCGCCTGCCCTCAGGTTTTCTGTTACATGTTAGTTTTCTGTTACACGTTTGTCTTCCAGGATGCCCCTCTTTTGCTCTGTGTTGGGGTCTCGTGTGTTTGTGTTCTGTGCCAAGCGTATGAATGCATGTTTGTATATTTATTTGTTAGTTTGTCGGTGGCTGTCGAGTTACGCACGCAAAGTTGTAGGTGGTCTGGTCGTGCATCCCGTTGCATGCAGGTGGCAACATGTTTTGCGCAGCCTCTCGGCTGCTTCCGGTCGGGACATAGGTCGGCTGTGTGTGTGCATGTGTAAATGTCGTTGTGTGCAATGGTTGGTGGGTGTGAAGGCGAGGTGGCGGTTGACAGCGGTAATGTTTACCATTGTGGGTAGGTGTACAGGAGGTAAAGAAGTATGTCTTGGTGAAAAGTGCATAGTCTATTTGCGATTCGTTTTATTCTTCTTACACTGCCCACTGAACTCGGTATAACGCTGGCATTATGTCTGTTACGTTTAGCATAACCTAAGTCCGGTCAGTCATGTCAATAGCTTCTAGTGGTGAGTTGAGAGTATGCTCAGTTAACTGTAGAGGGTTAGGAGAGTACAAGAAAAGGAGAGACGTGTTCAACTTCTTAAAAGGCGTGGACTGTAACATATTCCTACTACAAGACATTCACTGTGCTAAGGGGAGGGAAAACTCGGTTCGCAATTTATGGGGCACGGATATTCTCATAGCACCGTACGCAAATAACGCAAGAGGCGTTGGAATACTAACAAAAAATATTGATATACAATTATCATCCAGGAAAGTAGATGAGAATGGTAATTACCTGATAGTGAAAGCGACAATTATTCAAAATTGTGATATTATAATAGCAAATATTTACGCCCCGAACTCTGACAATCCCACGTTTTTTGAAAATATTGAAACCATGTGTGTGGACATGGCTGAGGATACAATACCAATACTCATTGCGGGGGATTTAAATATGGCACTCAATAGTGAGCTTGACACACATAACTATGCCAGATAAAACAACGTAAATGCTAGAAACCGCTTTCTTAGAATCATGGAGGAGAATAACATGATTGATGTTTTCCGCAATCTTAATGGAAATTTAAAACGATACGATACAGGGTGAAGCGTCCTGTTATTAAGCAGGCTCGCTTAGATTATTTAATTGCCTCTGAGATGCTTTCTCCTTATATTATGCAGGCCTCGGTAGCTCCTGGGTACCGCACAGATCACTCTATGGTGATCATGCAAATGAATCTCAATGAGTCGCAAAGAGGGAAGTTTTTTTCTCAAATTCAATTGTGCTTTGTTGAAAGACATGACATATATAGAAAAGGTAAAATTAATCATTCAGGATACGATATGTATATATGCAGTGCCGGTATATGAGTATGAGTTCATGAAAAGACACCCAGAAGAAATTAAATTCACAATCAGCGATTCCTTGCTCTGGGAGACTATCTTGCTTAACATCCGAACGGAGACCGTCTCTTATAGAATACACAAGAAGCGAATGTTTTTGAGAGAAGAAAAGTCTGTAGTAAGGAGCATTGCTGAGGCTGAATTAGAGGTGCATACCCACTGCACTGGGGAAACTCTGAATCGACTTGAATCGTACAAATGTAGGCTGGAGGAAATGAGGAAGCTAAAGATGGAGGGGATTATCACACGATCCAGGGCCAAATGGTATGAATCAGGTGAAAGGTCTACTGGCTATTTTCTTGGCTTAGAGAAGCGAAACTACGTGAATAAACTGATACCCTCGCTCCTAAATGAAAAGAAGGGGATAACTAACCAAAACGAAATCATCGAAGTTCTTGTGAATCATTTTAGAGAAGTATTTCGAGAGAGAACAGTTATAGAGGATGAGCTAGATGACTTTTTAGATTGCTTAACGATAAAGCAAGTATCAGAAATGCAAAGAGAAGAAATTGGTAAGCCCATTGAAATGCAGGAATTAGCTTTAGCGTTGCGGAAAATGTGTAATAAGAGATCACCTGGTTCTGATGGCTTCCCTGCAGAGTTTCTCAAATTATTCTGGGTAGACCTTAACAGTGCATACTATCGAATGATACTGGGAAGTTTCCACAAAGGAGCGTTGCCATTGACTCTACGTGAGGGCATTATTTGTCTTATCCCAAAGCCACAAAAACCCAGAGATGATATACATTCCTATCGCCCAATTACTCTGTTAAATGGTAGTTACAAAATTATATCGTCCGTATTTGCAAATAGATTTAAGAAAGTCATACCAACCATCATTGAAAAGGATCAGACAGGCTTTGTTAATGGCCGATTCGTGGGTGATGACACACGTCTGACATATGATTTGATTGAATGTTTAAAAAGCAAAGGAATGCATGCCTTGTTTATGAGCTTGGATATTGAAGGGGCTTTTAATACTGTAAGTTGGACTTTTATCAGAAAGGTATTGAAGAAGCGAAATTTCCCCGAATCGGCGGTAAGGTGGTTTGATGTCTTGTATGTTGGATCCTTCTCGAGACTTGTTTATAATGGACACATTTCGGAAAGTATTGATCTACAAAGATCTTGTAGGCAAGGAGACCCCTTAAGCTGCTACATTTTTTTGGTGGTGATGGAATGTTTGTTGGAAAAAATACGTCAAAACTCACGCATTAAGAGCATAACGGTAGGCGGCACCGAGTTTAAGGTTTCAGCATATGCCGATGATACTCTCTGTTTTCTAGATGGTAGCGTGAACAGTTGCAGAACATTGTTCTACGACTTGGGAATATTCGCGAAGTTTTCCGGTCTTAGGCCAAATATAGGCAAACACTGAAGCTTTTTGGGCGGGTGCTGAAGTCGAGGAAAGGCAGTGAAGACCTTAATTTTCGATGGGTGAAGAAACTTAAGGTCTTAGGTGTATATTATGCAAACGACGAAAGTACAGTCTGTCAAGAAAATTTCGAAAATAGGCTGAACCAAGTTGTGGCAATCATAAACGGATGGAAGCGTCGTAATCTTACAATTAAGGGAAAAGTCATTGTCATTAAGTCGTTGCTCTTACCAAAATTTATGCATTTATTTACCGCTCTTCCTGCTCCACCCAAGCGGTTCATAGACAAGCTAAAACAGGTGATGTTTAACTTTGTATGGGGTGGGAGAACAGACCGAATCAAAAGAAGCAGAATGTACAAAAAATATAACGAAGGTGGAGTAGCGATGATCGAGATAGAGTCCTACATTGCAGCACTTAAGATAACATGGGTTAGGAGGTATTTAGTTTCTACCCAGGTTTGGACAACACTTTTTGATAGTGAAATAGCTCAAGGTGCCTTTTTATGGAACAGAAACGCGCGATCGCTCACAAAATTAGCAAAAACGATAGGGAATGCTTTTTGGAAAGAGACAATAATGGCGTACGCCAAGTTAACTTCAACGATAGTGATAGACTTATTAGATGTAGGTCGCTGTTGTTTATGGTATTCGAATGAAACTAAATTTAAAGATGAGAAGATTGGGCAATGGATGAGTAGGGGGCTGCATAACATTAATGACGTCGTGAGCGAAACAGGACGTTTTCTGAATTATAGTGAATTTAAAGACAAGTTTGGCCTTTAGATTTACAGGGTCTCATTCGAAGTTTGCCAAACACTTAATAGCACAACGTAATAAAGAAAGGCATGTGGAACCAATCATCCATCCTTATGTAAGTTGTGTTCTTGAAAGCAGACGCGAGGCAACACAGTTTTACCATCGGTTAATCAGTGACAAATACCGACAAAGTCACAATTCATGGGAACGCCATTGGGAAATAGAATTTGGAGATGTGGATTGGACTGTAACATATGAATCAATATATAAAAGTACCACATCAGTTCGACTTCAGATGCTGAATTATAAGATTATGACAAAATCGTTGCAACAAATAGCTTGCTATTCCGCATAGGCATAGCCGAACATGATAGATGTTCAAGATGTAACAGTGTTAGGGATACTATAGATTATACATTTTGGGGGTGCGATTACGTGCGGCGTTTTTGGAACGAAATTAGCGAATGGCTGAACAGATTGAGCGGAGTTGGTAGAATCTCTCTCAGCAGAAAGATGGTAATATTGGGTATGGATGGAGGCAAGCTAGTAAATCACGTTATTACGATAGGGAAAAGCATTATTAATGCAAACAATAGCTTAAGCCTAGCAAAATTAATCGCACGCGTAAATATAGATAAAAAGACGGAGAAAATAATTGCTAAACGTAACGACAGGCTTGTAGAGTTCGAGGAAAAGTGGGCAGCTGTTCCAACCTAATTACGTTCGCCGCTGTTTTCACCGCTATTGAGACTGACGATGCCGCTGGGACTGCGAGCTGGGCAATGGTATTGATATATGTGTGTGTGTGTGTGTGTGTGTGTGTGTGTGTGTGTGTGTGTGTGTGTGTGTGTGTGTGTGTGTGTGTGTGTGTGTGTGTGTGTGTGTTTGTGAATGCCCCGTACTGGTGCCTTTCGTACGTACAACGTACGCGAAGTGGTGCCCGGTTGCAAAGTGGTGCCCGCAAATCGGGCACCACTATGTGGACCATTGGATCGTCATCCTTATGCCTTAATATTTTACCCACCGAAATCTCAGATAATTTGCAAACGGACTCCAGTTGGATGGTTTTGTCGACCTGGAGTGTGAAGCGAGGTCACGTGACTCACACCGCGTTTACACAAATCCGCCCGGCGCCCTTGCTGCCTGCCGGCGAAGATTGGTGACGTCATATTAGAGATGGTGCTTCTCCACATGCTGTAATGACACTCATTTCCAGTACATATCAATATCGTTTTCCTGCTCTTTTCAAGGTAAGGTGTCAACATGTTTTTATAGGTATCTAAAAATGTCATGATGCGCCAAGTGTATACATACTTATCTCTGTTTGCTTATGTATTTTACTCTAAGTACGTATTCGATATAGCCTACAAGATCTGCATAGTAATAGCTTATAGGTATTTCTAATGCACCCATCTCTAACACCGTCGGAGTTGTCAGTATTGATATAAGTACTCTGCTCAGTACCGTCAGCAGGAGGGTGTCATGCCTATCTCCGTAACGTGTGCACCCTGTCCCATGACGTCACGGTTCCATGACGTCACAGTCATGGTTTCCACCAATGAGGTGGCCGAATGGGGAGCGTGCAAGACCGGCACGGCCGCCATGTTTGTGTTCAGGGGCGGGGCTTGACCTTATATGGGCATGAGCCTCCCACTTTTTGCATTCCTCGCTTTGACATCGCCTAGCGGCTCACCCTTGCAATTTAGGAGAAGATGTCCGAAGAGCGAGCTGTAGAGGACATTGCAATCTATCATTTAGTGCTCAATTCATTCAGCTGGCACCTAAGGTATTCAACTGGTAGGACGCGAAAGTAGGCCGATTTAACACTATTTGAATAGGGAGCGTGTGACGTCACGTGCCCGTGACGTCACGCCATTCGCTGCCTACCCCGGACGGGTCTACCTAGTATCTAGGGCCTTGTACCGTCAGTACTCGCGACGCTGCTGTGAAGTAGAAAGGTAAAAAAGGAAAGGTATTGTATTCTGAAAATTGCTATCTGATCTGATTCATTTTACAATGTGTTGCAATTTTATATTAAGCATGTTCTACTGTTGTTGAATGGGAAACTGCCGAATTCCGTGGTTTCAGCTTGTGAAGCGCACAGTTCACTAATATTTTTCCCGCCTCCGCCATGTTATTTTGCATTTTACCTTCTGCCACAGCCTTGCTTCTGTCCATGCGTGGAAGTTTCTTTTAAAAAAATATTGTTTTAAATATCATATTGGTAGGTTTGAAGCTGAGAAAACGTGTCTGGTATAGCTAGAATGCTTTGAATTGTGCTGAAGCAATGAAAGAAGTTAGTAAGTTCTTACTTCTTGGGGTAAACTCACTAAACAAAGTAGCCCATGCATCTTAGCTCATGCAGCATGCATGATACAAACCTTTCCACAATCAGGCTTCCTTCAACATAAAGGCACCATACTCTGCAACATAAAAGCACGGTTCAACTGAAGGCCACTACAATAATTATATGAGCATTTAAGACAAAATGTAAAGCCGTGGCAGGATGCAAATGTATAAATGTTAGATGTTTCATGCTATTGATGGTTGATTAATTGTTAGTACATTGTTGGAAGGGTAAACTGCAGTAATTTCCACATGGCCTTGACCAAGTCATGCAATTGCTCTGGCAAATGGACATAAAGGCAAGTGCTAACAGGGTGTTACCAAACTACAAATAACATGAAATTCCCAATGCTCAGAATCATTCCGTCCAACATTCTATGGTGTTACCCAAGGTAACTTAAATGGTAGCTTGTGTGATGCCTGCGCTAGTAATGTATAACATCCTCAAAACTGGCTTCTCACCATTCAATTATGCTTAGTGGAGGATGCCTTCAAGCCCAAGTGTCATGCGCTACCAACCCCACTTGATACTCCCTGGTTTTACCCTACTTCGCTGTAAGCTTCACATTTGGGAACATCAATAGCATACATTTGAACAGACTTTGCTGAGTCTGATTTTACCTCAGTCTGACAACAATATCAGTAAGTTAGATGCTTCCGAACATTGGACATTTCCTGTTGTTGGTGGGTTGTTCATACTTTGGTGCATCTCAATTTCACTAACAGCATACATTTGTCCAGATTTTGGTGCACACAAGTTTGTGTGATGCCTGTGCTAGTAGTACCTAACATACTCAAAACTGGCTTCTCACCATTTGATTAAGTTTAGTGAAGGACGCCTTGAAGCACAACTGGTGTGCTACCAAACCCACGACACCCCCTCTGGTTTTACCCTACTTTGCTTTAAGGCTGACATTTAGGAACACCAATGACATAAATTTGCCCAGACTGTGCAGAGTCGGATCTTACCACAGTCTGTAAAGAATATCAGTAAGTTGGATGCTAACGAACACTGGTTATTTTCTGCTGTTGGTGGTTTGTTGATAGTTTGGTACTTTGGTGAATCTCTATTTCACTAACAGCATGAATTTGTCCAGATTTAGGTGCACCCAACGGCCAACATTACCACAGTTTACCCTGGGACTTGGGAGTGATAAATGTATTGGCATCACCACAAACATCAACTATTTGTTATCAAACAGCAGTGGTTGTATGTCTGAACACATGGTTGCAATGTACATATCAATATATTTGCTGATTATTTGTATTATTGGCTGGGATCATGGAAAATTAATTATGTATTGGAAATGTATGTTTTTTCTCACTTAAGGTACAACATCAAAGCTAGATGAAGGTTATTCATTCATCATCCTTACATACTTTTGTGGCAGATATGTACCTACCATGTACCTACCATTATTGGGTACTTAATATTTACCGAAGTCCCTACAGTGCTGACTATGGCAGGTGGGGTAAAAACATATAACAACAATGAAATTGTGCCAGCATTGGTCAGCTATGCTGGCACAATTTCTGGCAGCTAATACATAAATGATGCAAGTGTATTTTGTTTAACATGTTATGCACACTACGTTGTACCAGGCTGAGGCGCGTAACACAAGAGGAATGTTGTGTGACATCACGTTTGTGAACCCCTGTGTCATGGAATATTATAGTAGTCCATGCCTGTGTTGAGGACCTGGCTCAGTGTTGTTTACCTGCATCGGTATCGCCATGAGTGCGGTTTCAGCCACAGTGTTGGTATCGGCCAGGGCAAGGCTGTATACACCGGCCAGGGTAATAGAACGAGTACGAACAGTAAGGAATGCAATGCCCAAATGAATTAGACAAGATATTTTTCTTCTTCTGGTAATTGTTTTGTGTATTCTAAATTAAAGGTATGGTTTGCTATCAATAACTTGTATTTTCATAGATAATATCTTTATTTATTGATTTCAATTCCAGCAAATATATGAAGTAGTAGTCGAAGTAGTGTATATTTCAGTACCTATAGTAGCATTTGGAAGCGGTCATCATTAATACCCTATCAAGTAGTAGTCGAAGTAGTGTATATCTCAGTACTTGTAGTAGCATTTGGAAGCGGTCAGCGGTCGTTCCGACATTGTTTAACGCCCGAGCCCATTTAACCCATTTGCACCCAGAATATCGAAAAATGGGAAATAAAAACGTTGTAGCCAAGGCTTGTAGCTATCTTGTCCAGAAGTCGGATGTATAATATGTTCTATAGGTTACGAGCTAGCTTCGTCTGAATATCATCGATTTAACATGGGAACCCTACGGTATAATAGATTTTTAACGCCCAAACGCCCGAGTGCTGCCAACCGTTACTGGTGGGGGTTGTATCGGCAGCTGATGCCTCGTAGGCTGATAGCTGAGCCAACTGATGTCAGTCGGCGCAGTGCTGCGTAGAAGCTGTTGAGCAATCAGCAGGTTCGTTACAGCTGCAGCCGGGGTTACGCGGCTGTTGATTGGCTGTTGGCCTTAGGATGATCCGCTTTTTGTTAGGCCCGAAGAGTGGTTGCGGTCAGGGGTGCCGTTCCGGGATTTTCAATTGGCCGGCTGCCGGAAGGCTAGTACAAGGTAATGACGTCACTGGATACCATTGTGCCAGTGGGCACTGGGCCCCTCCGTGCTGGCTAGGGTCCCATTCGGCATGTTTATTGTTCAGGGGCCCTTCTCAGCCGCCCAGGGGCTCTTTCGGTCTGGTCAGGGGCCCCTCTGACCTGCACAGGGGCCCTTTGAACTTTCCAGGGACTCTCTGGTTTGTCCAGGCACTTTTGACCTGGTAAGGGACTGCGCTGACTGCTTTGTCACCCTGTCTATATGCTCACTGCTCAGGAGCCCCTCCAACCTGCCCAGGGACCCCTCCGACCTGCCCAGGGGCCCATCTGCTGGCTAGAGGCCCTTCTGTGCTGGCTAGTGGCCCATTCAGCATGTTCAAGGTCCTTCTGACTCGCACAGGGGCCCTTTCGCTCTAGCCAGGGGCCTCTCTGACATGCACAGGGTCATTTTGCACGTCCATGGGGCCCTCTGGTCTTTCAGAGTGCTATCCATGAGGTCTTTCTCTGGTCTTTCCATGGGATCCTGGTGCCTCTTGAAGTGCTCTAAACTCTCTAAAGACCATGCTTCACGTGATCTCCAGACTCTTGGGATCCCATGATACCCCGCTTCGCGCGGTCTCATCGGCCTCGATAGATATAGATATAGATATAGATATAGATATAGATATAGAGATATAGATATAGATTAGATATATATTATATATAGATTAGATATAGATTAGATATAGATTAGATATAGATTAGATATAGATTAGATATAGATCAGATATAGATTAGATATAGATTAGATATAGATTAGATATAGATTAGAGATAGATTAGATATATATTAAATATAGATTAGATATAGATTAGATATAGATTAGATATATATTAGATATAGATTAGATATAGATTAGATATATATTAGATATAGATTAGATATAGATTAGATATAGATTAGATATAGATTAGATATAGATTAGATATATATTAGATATAGATTAGATATAGATTAGATATAGATTAGATATAGATTAGATATAGATTAGATATAGATTATATGAAGATTAGATATAGATTAGATATAGATTAGATATAGATTAGATATATGTTAGATATAGATTAGATATAGATATAGATATGCATGCAAATATAACAAAACATGTGGCATGTTGATGGTTGATCCTAGATTTGTAATGTAGCAAAATGAGATAGGCAGGATGTGGACTTCGCAAGTTATGTGAATATATGCATTTTGTTTTATAATTTCCCCCTTAAAACACCTTTAATTGTTGACTGGGGTGTTTTCACCTCGATAACATCAGAATGGTCTACTTAACATACAAACCGATGATATGATGATGATGATGATGGGCCCCTAACTGACCTGAGTATGTGATCTTCTAGTGACCTGAGTCTGTGATGCCTGCCCCTGACTGACCTGAGTCTGTGACTCTCTACTGAACTGAGTCTGTAATGCCTGTCACCCTGACTGACCTGAGTCTGTGACCCTCTACTGACCTGGGTCTGTGGCGCCTGCCCCCCTGACTGACCTGAGTCTGTAACTTTCTACTGACCTGAGTCTGTGACTTTCTACTGACCTGAGTCTGTGACTTTCTACTGGCCTGAGTCTGTGACTTTCTACTGACCTGAATCTGTGACTTTCTACTGACCTGAGTCTGTGACTTTCTACTGACCTGAGTCTGTGATGCCTGCCCCTGACTGACCTGAGTCTGTGATGCCTGCCCCCTGAATGACCTGAGTTTGTGACTCTCTACTGACTTGAGTCTGTGCTCTTCTGCTGACCTGAGTATGTGATGCCTGCCCCTGACTGACCTGAGTCTGTAACTCTCTACTGACCTGAGACTGTAATGCCTGCCGCCCTGACTGACCTGAGTCTGTGGCTTTTTACTGACCTGAGTCTGTGATGCCTGCCCCCTGACTGACCTGAGTCTGTGACCCTCTAGTGACCTGAGTCTGTGATGCCTGGCCCCCTGACTGACTTGAGTCTGTGACCCTCTAGTGACCTGAGTCTGCGACGCCTGCCCCCTGACTGACCCAAGTCTGTGACCCTCTAATTACCTGAGTATGTGACTCCTGCCCACTGACTGACCTGCGATAGTGACTATCTACTGACCTGAATATGTGATGACTGCCCCTGACTGACCTGAGTCTGTGACTCTCTACTGACCTGAGTCTGTGACACTCTGCTGACCTGAGTCTGTGACACTCTGCTGACCTGAGTCTGTGCTGCCTGTCCCCCTGACTGACCTGAGTCTGTGACCCTCTACTGACCTGAGTCTGTGATGCCTGCCCCCTGACTGACCTGAGTCTGTGACTCTCTACTGACTTGAGTCTGTGACTCTGTACTGACCTGAGGTTGTGATGCCTGGCTCCTGACTGACCTGAGTCTGTGATGCCTGGCCCCTAACTGACCAGAGTATGTGATCCTCTAGTGACCTGAGTCTGTGATGCCTGCCCCCTGACTGACCTGAGTCTGCGACGCCTGCCCCCTGACTGACCCAAGTCTGTGACCCTCTAATTACCTGAGTATGTGACTCCTGCCCACTGACTGACCTGAGATAGTGACTCTCTACTGACCTGAGTATGTGACTCCTGCCCACTGACTGACCTGAGTCTGTGACTCTCTACTGACCTGAATATGTGATGACTGCCCCTGACTGACCTGAGTCTGTGACGCTCTGCTGACCTGAGTCTGTGACACTCTGCTGACCTGAGTCTGTGACTCTCTACTGACCTGAGTCTGTGACCCTCTAGTGACCTGAGTCTGCGACGCCTGCCCCCTGACTGACCCAAGTCTGTGACCCTCTAATTACCTGAGTATGTGACTCCTGCCCACTGACTGACCTGAGATAGTGACTCTCTACTGACCTGAATATGTGATGACTGCCCCTGACTGACCTGAGTCTGTGACACTCTGCTGACCTGAGTCTCTGACACTCTGCTGGCTTGAGTCTGTGACACTCTGCTGACCTGAGTCTGTAATGCCTGTCCCCCTGACTGACCTGAGTCTGTGACCCTCTACTGACCTGAGGCTGTGATGCCTGCCCCCTGACTGACCTGAGTCTGTGATGCCTGCCCCCTGACTGACCTGAGTCTGTGACTCTCTACTGACCTGAGTCTGTGACCCTCTAGTGACCTGAGTCTGCGACGCCTGCCTCCTGACTGACCAAAGTCTGTGACCCTCTAATTACCTGAGTATGTGACTCCTGCCCACTGACTGACCTGAGATAATGACTCTCTACTGACCTGAATATGTGATGACTGGCCCTGACTGACCTGAGTCTGTGACACTCTGCTGACCTGAGTCTGTGATGCCTGTCCCCCTGACTGACCTGAGTCTGTGACCCTCTACTGACCTGAGTCTGTGATGCCTGCCCCCTGACTGACCTGAGTCTGTGACTCTCTACTGAACTGAGTCTGTGATGCCTGTCATCACCCTGACTGACCTGAGTCTGTGACCCTCTACTGACCTGGGTCTGTGACGCCTGCCCCCTGACTGACCTGAGTCTGTGACACTCTGCTGACCTGAGTCTGTGATGCCTGTCCCCCTGACTGACCTGAGTCTGTGACCCTCTACTGACCTGAGTCTGTGATGCCTGCCCCCTGACTGACCTGAGTCTGTGACTCTATACTGACCTGAGTCTGTGACCCTCTAGTGACCTGAGTCTGTGACCCTCTAGTGACCTGAGTCTGCGACGCCTGCCCCCTGACTGACCCAAGTCTGTGACCCTCTAATTACCTGAGTATGTGACTCCTGCCCACTGACTGACCTGAGATAGTGACTCTCTACTGACCTGAATATGTGATGACTGCCCCTGACTGACCTGAGTCTGTGACACTCTGCTGACCTGAGTCTGTGACACTCTGCTGACCTGAGTCTGTGACGCCTGCTCCTGACTGACCTGAGTCTGTGATGCCTGCCCCCTGAATGACCTGAGTCTGTGACTACTGACTTGAGTTTGTGGTCTTCTACTGACCTGAGTATGTGATGCCTGCCCCCTGACTGACCTAAGTCTGTGACTCTCTACTGACCTGAGTCTGTGATGCCTCCCCTGACTGGCCTGAGACTGTGACTACTGACCTGAGCCTGTGACTCTCTACTGACCTGAGTCTGTGACCCTTTACTGACCTGAGTATGTGACCCTCTACTGACCTGAGTATGTGACCCTCTACTGACCTGAGTATGTGATGCCTGACTGACCTGAGTCTGTGACTCTACTGACCTGAGTCTGTGATGCCTGCCCCACTGCCTGACCTGAATCTGTGACCCTCTACTGACCTAAGTCTGTGACTCTCTACTGACCTGAGTCTGTGATGCCTCCCCCTGACTGGCCTGAGACTGTGACTACTGACCTGAGCCTGTGACTCTCTACTGACCTGAGTCTGTGACCCTCTACTGACCTGAGTATGTGACCCTCTACTGACCTGAGTATGTGATGCCTGACTGACCTGAGTCTGTGACTCTACTGACCTGAGTCTGTGATGCCTGCCCCACTGCCTGACCTGAATCTGTGACCCTCTACTGACCTGAGTATGTGATGCCTCCCCTGACTGGCCTGAGACTGTGACTACTGACCTGAGCCTGTGACTCTCTACTGACCTGAGTCTGTGACCCTCTACTGACCTGAGTATGTGACCCTCTACTGACCTGAGTATGTGACCCTCTACTGACCTGAGTATGTGATGCCTGACTGACCTGAGTCTGTGACTCTACTGACCTGAGTCTGTGATGCCTGCCCCACTGCCTGACCTGAATCTGTGACCCTCTACTGACCTGAGTATGTGATGCCTGCCCCCTGACTGACCTAAGTATGTGATGCCTGCCCCCTGACTGACCTGAGTCTGTGACTCTCTACTGACCTGAGTCTGTGATGCCTCCCCTGACTGGCCTGAGACTGTGACTACTGACCTGAGTATGTGACTCTCTACTGACCTGAGTATGTGACCCTCTACTGACCTGAGTATGTGACCCTCTACTGACCTGAGTCTGTGATGCCTGCCCCCTGACTGACCTGAGTCTGTGACCCTCTACTGACCTGAGTATGTGATGCCTCTCCTGACTGGCCTGAGACTGTGACTACTGACCTGAGTCTGTGACTCTCTACTGACCTGAGTCTGTGACCCTCTACTGACCTGAGTATGTGACCCTCAACTGACCTGAGTCTGTGATGCCTGCCCCCCCCCTGACTGACCTGAGTCTGTGACCCTCTACTGACCTACCGGAGTATGTGACGCCCCCTCTCCCTGACCTGCTATATGCGGAAATGGGACCTTGCGTGTTACTTTACTTTGTAAATACTTCCCGATGCTGCATGTTCTACATTGCCCGATACTGAATGCTGATGCACGTTTTATCTGCTCTCAGGTATGGATCCGTCGACTTCTGGCGCCAGCGCGGCACCTTCTGACACAGGCGAATCACGCTTCCGAAACCTGACTGCCGCTCTGCAGCGGGTCAGGATTTTGAGGCTGCTTCGGCGTCGGCAACGCCACAACTTCACTGCGTGACGTCGGCACAGAGACACTGGATCCGACCAGTTCTGGCATGCCGATAAAAGCAGGACGAATTTCACCTTTTTGGCCAGTTCCGAAATGACCCGGCTGGATGATGTGACCTTATCCCAGGGTATCGCTCGTGGAACCGGAGGCGGGCAACAGGCGCGTATTGAACTATCGCCTCAGCCGAGCGCGCCGCTGCGTCGAGAACGCATTCGGAAGCATGTCCCAGCGCTGGCGCAAAACAAAACGAAGGACGGTAGGCTGCGCGCCGGAGAGGGTGGCGACACTGGTGAAGGCGACCTGCGCCCTGCACATGCGGCAACGGGAGGTTTAGGCCGCTGGCGTCGGACGCGGCTCCGCACCTGTGCCGGATGAGCGAGATGCCGCACCTGCCCTACAGGACATCACCAGGGCTGGCACCAACACGCACTCGTGTGAGGCGACCCGTATCCGTCAGGTCTTGACGGACTACGTGAATGGTGCAGGGCGCCGGCAGTGTGGAGTGGCAGCGCGCGGCCTCAGACCTGGACTAACTCTGCAGTGACGGAGTAGCTGAAGCAAAGCAAACTAAGCTAGTGTTTGGCGATAACGTGTGGTAGTGTGTTTATAATGTATGATTGTGTGTTTATAGTGTGTGATAGTGTGCTGATAGTGTATGCTAGTGTGATTACTGAGATAAGCACAGAGCCACCAGTAATTTCTGTTTGCTCTGTGTTACGGCGCTGCTGGACACTGTTTCACTCTGGCATGTCAGGTTCGTCCATCGGCAAGACATTAACGTCGATGTTACCGCGCTACCATATAATGTGCTACTATGCTGAAGTTCGTTCGTGTCTGTATGATGCGTCAGTTCTAGCAAATCGTACGCTGTTGTATTGAAGTCCACATATGGGGATTATCACAAGGGACGGAAGGTAAGCGCGTTTCGTCATTCGACACGTCAGCACTGCAAATCGAAAGTATTTCTTCGGTTCGGTAGGCGGTGCTGACGAAATAGAATCCCGAAACTCGTTCACCATTCGTTCCGTAAGTCAATTGCCGTACGCTGATATGTTGGGTTTGGACGCTGTCGTATTACTATTCCTTTGTATTACTGCCTGATTTCTGGCCACAGTACGCTGTCTGTGCCCCTGTCACCGTGTTCTCATGTTGGGTTACGGCACTATCGCGCATTCTGGATCACTATTCAGCTCGCTCAAAATAATTTTGTAGCATGCGATAATTGTTCAGATAGTTTAATATCCATGTAATCACCGGTAATCAAAAATGTCGAAACCGTCATCTGGCAGCTAACCTCACCAAAGTCCAGCTGGAATAATGGTGAAGGATGTCATCGCCAGCACGTCTGATCTGCTGACCCGTTGTGTGCCAGGCCCAGCCACGGCTTGTGTACTAATAAACACCAATAGAGAACGCCATCTTAGTATACATGTTGTCTGCTCTGCCGACCAGCTGCTGCCTGGAAACGATTGCATTCGAAGCTCAGAAATTCAACCAAATTAAATTGTTATGTTCTGTTCTGTATTTCTGGTTCACGGTACGGCTCTCGATACGGTTTAAACAGATAAACAGATAATACTCATCACACAGCTCAGTTAAAAAACGCTTCAGACGTGCATCAGCTTCAAAAACTGCACTCCGGAGGGGGGGGGGAGGGGTGATTTGATTCGATTTTGATCGCCGCCAGCAGTTTCATATCTGCTCCCCAGTAATAGGGTTAACAGTATAGTAATAGGGACAGTAATATGGTTAATAATTTGATGTTTCTTGCGCCGCTACGTTAACCCGCGCGGCGCTGTGAGGGGGTAAATTTTACCCCCCCTCCCGGATTTTCTCCATAACTTGAAAACCATGACAGATATCGAAGTGAAACTTGCGGTGCCTTATGGTGCATCAATTATACATCTTGTGTTACAATTTTGTTGAAATTTGTTAGAATTTTGAGGAGATAATGACGCTTTAGTGACGTCATGTCATGTCATTTTTGGTGAAAAAACGTTAAATGTTTGAAAAATCGTAGAAAATAGTGCGTTGATGCAAATCGCAAATAAAAGGCATCAAAAGAAAGGGGATACAATTGTCTTCAAAATGGCTATCTCGGATGTTCAAAATTTTAGGTTTTTGAACCCTAAAAATGCAAAAAGCTGATTTTGGGGGAAGAATTTCCACAAAAGTTTTTTTTTGAAGATTTTCAAAAAACCGGAAGATGTATTAGAGAACCGAGTAGGAACGATGTTCAAACCAAATTTCAAAGCAATTTCTTTATTTTGACTGACTTATGGCTCTCTAAGAATAAGTAACCCATGACGTCATTTTTTGAAATTGCGTTTTTGGCTTTTACTGACCAGATACAGACAAATAAATGCCACCACTGTATTTCAAAGACAAAACTAGCCTAGAAACATGCAATGTTTATTTAGATTAATCAATTTCTAATTTTAACCTTATTGTGACCTGACCTTGACCTGAGGGCGATTATATGGTGTCAAGCTGTGAAAATGGCTGCTTCTTTCGAATTCTACGTGTAAAATAACCCATACAACATGTGTCGCATGGCTTTCGTAGACCTGTGACCTTTTGTGACCTGACATTGACCTTGACCTTTGCTTAAAATTTCACTTGTACTTATGCGGGAGATGTATTATACATTTGGGAGCACTTTGTGAGATAATTGTTGCAATACAAGGCTTTGGATGGAAAGTATAGCCCAAAAACCCAAATACTTAAACTTTGACACTTGACCTGACCGTGACCTGACATGTGACCTTATGCTCATAATTTCGGGTATGCGTTAGATTCTTCTCACTGAGAGCTTTCGATCGCCGCGTTGCGCGTCTCGCTGCGGTTATTGGTTCGGAAGATACGAGGGGGTAAAATTTACCCCCCTCCAGCACCGGACGTTCGGATGGAGACCCCAGCGCCGCGCGGGTTAAGCGTCATTACCCAGTGACCAGTGATCATGACATTTATCTAATGAGCTATACACAAACACACTGTCAGTCATATCCACCCTAGTGGGGTCCGACGAGTGACGTCATGATGACGTCACTCGCACCGGGCCCCACTTCGCTGCGTTTTGCACACGGCTTTCCTCCGCAGAGAGGCCGTTAAAAACATTGCAATCGCATTCCATGCGTCGCCCTGATCACGGCAAGCTAATTTCCCAAATGCTCCGATCGTTTTGAAGAGGTGTTAGTCTGGACCCCACTTCGCCGTGCTCCACAATGGACCCCACTCCGCCCCGCTCACACGTATAGGTGTGTGTGTGTGTGTATGTGTGAGATAGGAATATGTTTGTGCAATGGTATTGATATGGGTGTGTGTGTGTGTGTGTGAGAGAGAGAGAGAGATGAATATGTGAAACGTTGAGCTATAGAATGGAAATAAACTATACAAAAACTCTCAGTACCTTATGCTGCATCCATTTGTCGTCTAATCACAACATTTCAATGCAAATCGTGAAGTACTTTGGGAGATAATGGCGTTTTAATCACGTCATGTCAAGCTATTTTTGGTGGAAAACAATAAATGGTTGAAAAATCGTAGACAATCTAGTTTTGAAGCAAATTGCAAAAAAATAAGGAAATAACATTATATTGAAATGACTATCGCGGATTTTTACAATTTTGAGTTTAGACTCCCAAAAATAAAAATATTTGTTTTCGTTGTCGAAAGTTATTTCTCACAACATACAACATACTGTACTATTTTAATTATGTGGGCCCCCCTTGGCAACGAGGGTCCTTCTGATCCCATCCCTCTCTCCTGGGAGAAATCCTTTCTACGCTCCTGGTTCCCTGTATGCCAGAGGGGTCCTATGGAGGTCAGAGGTGCTCCTGAAGTCCAAAAGCGGCCCTTTGGAAGCCAGAGGGAATGTGAGAAGAGCCCTATGGAGGTCAAATACCCCTTTTCAAATGGAGGCCCCTCTTAAATGGAGGCCTCTAAATTTCGACTTGCCTCCCCCCTGACAAAAATTCGTGGCGCCGCCCCTGGTGAAGTTTGGGGAGCGTTTGGGGTGTTGTTTTCGAAAGTATGAGTATATTTGGCCATCTGAACAAACGCATTCGATCTGTGAGGAAGGGATAATTACGACAGCTTAATAATTATAATTATGCAGCTTCAAAGGCAAGTGGATATTCAACAGTTCTGGTTTACGCGTCAGGCGATTTGAAGATCTCCGGAACGGAGGATCGTAGGCGTAAAGTTCGCAGCGGTAGTAGAAATGCTTGGTTGAGATATGGCCGTTTCCACCACGGCCATGGGGTATTTTGCAGAGCTAAATATCCCACTAAATACCCTACCACGTAAATCTGTTGTCCGATGTATATACGCGGGTGGGGGGGGGGAGGGAGGGGGGTCGTATAAATGGCGCTTCTAACCCGTCTCCTATGGAGAGTACACGAAATAAAAACCGTATCGTTCAATAGCTCGTCAAAAATCATGTCGAATCTATTTCGGTCATGTTTTGACTCAGGTCAATATTGAGGTAACCAGAGGACATAACAGATTATATTTTCCAAGTATTGGGCTTTGCTCAAGAAACCCCAAAATATTTCGGGAACTATGATAGCTAGGAAGAAACGTGAGAAAAAAAAACAATCGAAAGCTCTCAAAAAAATGCAATCGCCATTTGTGTCCTCAAATTTGTTATCAGGTCAATAGTTTCAGTCCCGGCTCCAGGGGTCATCAAAGCTTAAAAAGCTATTTTTTGGCAAAACAGTTTTTCGCAAATCACTTTTTACTTAAATACCGATAAAGCAATAATTTGGACGAAATCGTGTTTGTCTCGTCAAGGCGCTTCATATTCATGTTAATCATGTTAGGTCAACTTATAAATTTGACCTCAGGTCAAAGTCAAGTGATGATCCAAATAGGTCATGTTGCATATTGGGAGACGTGTCTCAATGAGACAAACACATTCGTGCCGGTTTCACTGCTCTATCTTCATTATGTCGAGTTATTGACAACACAAGTTGGTGACCTTGGATGAACTCGGCCGACCCTGTAGGGGTCACTGAACAAAAATTACACCTTGATCATCAAGAATGGTCTAAAATAAAATGACCCAGCAGGAATTGGATTGATATCATGCGTGTCCTCGAAATAGGAAGCATTTGAATATTTTCCCCGTTGACATATAATAGCCGTTTTCACGAAGGATGTATTCGCCGGGCGATTGGGGCATTTGGGGTGTTTGGGTGATTGGGGCGATTGGGGTGTTTCGGGTAAATGGGTCTGTAGCTCGTAAGAACACGAATTTTACCGGTGTTTTGGTTTTGCATCGATTGAAACTTTATGAATTAATGCACTTTTCTGGATATTCCATTTAAATGATAACACCATAGTTTGCTTAAAATTCATCATTTCATCTTAAACTAGCGTTTTCGGGCGTTTGGTGCAACTCCATCGCGCTCGAATTATCCAAAAGTGCGGGGTTCGGATAAATGAGTCATATTTTGCAACGACATGGTTTTCAGGAATAATAGCTTATTTCAATGAAAACTAGATTAATTAGTCCATTCATGTTTTCAGTCATACTCACTTTTGATAGCAAGGATTAATAATACTTAGCGATTTCGTTTTGATCATTTTTTTTTGGGGGGGTGGGAGGGGAGTTGTTCTCGCCCACCCCGTAGTCCAGCCTATAGCTATATGCCGCCGTGGGTGTTGTAAGATGGCGGGAATGCTGGCTCCGGCTCTGCGTTGGCTCCGCGCATGCGCCGGTCGTTTTTTTTCTCCCGGACCGGCCTATAGCCATTTCCCAGGTGGGGGAAAATTACTTCTGGCAATTTGCCAGAAAAAAGAATTACGTTAACCGGTTTATGTGAACCCGGAGCAAGCTAGGGGGTAGGGCGTCTATTTTACGTTAGTTTATTGTTCAAGAAAAAAATGCGGTCACCATAGCGAGCGGCCGGCCGGTCACCTGACGTCACGTTGCGCATGCGCAGAGCCAGAGCAGAGCCAGAGCCAGCATTCCCATCGCTTTACAACTAGCCGCGCCCGCAGAACACGGCGGATGCAGCTCGGCGGCCATCTTCTCCGCAAATATGATAAAAACGAAATTGCTAATTATCATTAATCCTTACGTTCAAAAGTGAATATGACTGAAAGCATGAATGGAGTAATTCATCTAGTTTTCATTGAAATAAACTATTTATTCCTGAAAACCATGTTTCAAAATATGACCCATTTATCCGAACCCCGCACTTTCGGGTAATTCAAGCACGGTGGAGTCGCACCAAACGCCCGAAAACGGCCCAGTCGTCTGACATCACCTTATTCACTGGAGCTAGTTTAAGATGAAATTATTAATTTTAAGGAAACTATGGTGTTATCATTAAAATGGAATATCCAGGGAAGTGCATTAATTCATAAAGTTTTAATCGATACCAAAAACCAGTGTGAAAATTCGTGTTCTTACGAGCTACAGACCCATTAACCCGGAACTCCCCAATCGCCCCAAACGCCCCAAACGCTTCAATCGCTCAGCGAATAAATCCTTCGTGAAAACGGCTAATGGGGAGGTCACGAAATTGACCCGACCTTAGGTCACCAATATATATGTTATCAAACAAATCCTAGATAATCCAATTGTAGGCCTTATGAAATCCTGTAAGTTCTAAACCGATAGGCCAAAAACCGTGACTGTGGTACGACCGCAAGCTTTTTTGGACGTGGGGTCACGTGATCTAGCCTGGTGACCTGACTAGAGATGACCCGAGCTCAAGAATATCACACAATGTAGGTAATTGACGCCCAAACTCTGTGCAAAAACCGCGGCGCTGCCCGCCGCCGTTTTTCCGCTATCCTCGAAAAACCTTAAGGGGGGGGTTGTTGTCTAAACGCCCCCCTCTCGGCACGGCCCGTGCCGTGCCGAGAGGGATCATCATCAGGTCATCATCAGAGAGGTCATCATCATCATCATCACCACCAATCATCACCATCAACAGGGGTGACTGGGTGTGCTGAAGTTGTAGCAAGGACAGTACTTTCATATCCACAGCTCCGTTCCATTTCCATTGCAGATTCATTTGGTTGCATCAAGCATACAACACTCATCTTCTTAATACCGAAATATATTTAAACTAGACGTTGTGACAAATGTGTTGGGCTATCAACATTCGAAAATATCAGTATTTTCAACGGCGCAGATACTTCCGAATAGAGAACTCACTAGTTCCCATACATTTATCTAGTTAACCCGCGAACCAAGAGCGTTTTTGATGAATGTCGGCAGCAACTTTCGGGACGAACAGGGTGTTCCAGCCACTGCTCTCGGCGGCTGTGACGGCGTGGAGACGATACAGACGCGGCGTTACAGCGGCCGCCGTCCGCACGCCCGTTCGAGTCTCCTCTCATAGCGGCGCTATTGCTTACTACACTACTTAAACTAATCTACAGAGCGGGGGGGGGGTCGTTGCGAGATCTGCCACTGGGCGAGGCGGGGTGGGGGAGAGTCGAGCGAAACGAATATCAGGCCGAGATGTCCCGGTGTCTGAAGAGAAATACATGCGGTCGGCGTCAGACCGGCGCGGCGGCCGCGGCGGCGGGCCACACGCAGTGGCGGAGTGGCGATTTGTGGTGAGCGGTGTGGGGGCTTACAGATGACACTGTGGACCGGCGCGGCGGCGGCGGCGGCGGGCCCGACGCAGTGGCGGAGTCGCGATTCGTGGTGAGCGGTGTGGGGGCTTACAGATGACACTGTGGACCGGCGCGGCGGCGGCGGCGGGCCCGACGCAGTGGCGGAGTCGCGATTCGTGGTGAGCGGTGTGGGGGCTTACAGATGACACTGTGGACCGGCGCGGCGGCGGCGGCGGCGGGCCCGACGCAGTGGCGGAGTCGCGATTCGTGGTGAGCGGTGTGGGGGCTTACAGATGACACTGTGGACCGGCGCGGCGGCGGCGGCGGGCCGCACGCAGTGGCGGAGTGGCGATTCGTGGTGAGCGGTGTGGGGGCTTACAGATGACACTGTGGACCGGCGCGGCGGCGGCGGCGGCGGGCCCGACGCAGTGGCGGAGTCGCGATTCGTGGTGAGCGGTGTGGGGGCTTACAGATGACACTGTGGACCGGCGCGGCGGCGGCGGCGGGCCCGACGCAGTGGCGGAGTCGCGATTCGTGGTGAGCGGTGTGGGGGCTTACAGATGACACTGTGGACCGGCGCGGCGGCGGCGGCGGGCCACACGCAGTGGCGGATTGGCGATTTGTGGTGAGCGGTGTGGGGGCTTACAGATGACACTGTGGACGGAGACGGACAGGCAGTTCGGTCGGGATCACACAGAACACGGCTCCGGCTCTGGAGAGTGGAGCTGAATCTGTTCAGAGGATGATATGATTCGGAGTCCGCCGTTCGCCTGCACCGCCCTGGTAGAGCGTTAGTTCAGATTGACTGTGGCGTCGATGGGGATTCTTAGCTCAGAAAGATGGGAGCGCTTGCGACGTTTGCAGACTGAGGTCGATAGTTCTGCGTTTATTCTGTGGGACATAGGGCGTGCCTGTGAAGTTGATTCTGCGCTGAGAACTGAAGGTGGTGTGGACAGGACAGGGCGGCTTTGGTGGGCGGCTGCTGAAGGTGGTGGGGACAGAAGAGGGCGGCTTTGGTGGGCGGCTGTTCTGTAAATGGAGGCGTCACATGTGAGGAAGAGGCGTGGGTGACATACAGAGGCCATGACCGCCCGACAGATGTCCAAAGAGGAGTCAACATCGGCCACTATCGCACAGGGCTGCCCTGCCGAACCCGGATGGTGGAGGCAGCCGCCGGCACCACACACCGGAGAAACGAAAAAGCGACAACACAACACGGGGTACAGTCAGACACCGTGAGGATTACTCTCTACCGCCTCCGACTGCCGGCCACCGAGTCACCGCAGATCTGCACACATGTACTCCGCAGTGGCCGGTGCCAGTACAGCACAGCCACCGAGTCACCGCAGATCTGCACACATGTACTCCACAGTGGCCGGTGCCAGTACCGCACGGCCACCGAGTCATCGCAGATCTGCACACATGTACTCCACAGTGGCCGGTGCCAGTACCGCACGGCCACCGGGTCATCGCAGATCTGCACACATGTACTCCACAGTGGCCGGTGCCAGTACCGCGCGGCCACCGAGTCACCGCAGCACACGGAATGATATGTCGAGTGGTAAGCGCTTTCGGTACCGTAGCAAGTGATATGTTATGACGTCACGAGTCGCTGCCTATGAACGGCGCAGGCTGAGGGCAGGTCGGCCGGCCGCTCGCCGCCACCGTGTCCCCGTCACTCCGGTCACGTGGGTAGCTTCACTACGTCATCAGTCACACAGATGTGGGTACTGGCGGCGGGCGGCTGGCCACTTTAGTTGGTGAGGTGTTTGAGGTCATCGATGTGGCCGATGATGCGCTTTTCGCTGGCCATGTGCTCGACCTTGGCCTTGACCTACGGGACACAAAATGGCGGCCGGTCAGCTGACGGAGCGTGCGGTCATATGACGTAATCAACTGAGTACAGTGGCACGCAGAGCATTACCTGGAGGTGAAAGATGTCTCACTCTGATTTGTTAAATTAAGGCATACATGTACCACAAAATTATGAGCAATTTCAACTGAACTCCGCATATGGTTTTCAACATCACTAGCCGTTTTAACGAACGATTTTGCGTTTGGGGCGATTGGGGCGTTTGGGACGTTTGGGACGATTGGGGAGTTTGGGGTAAATGGGTCTATAGATTATAAGAACACGGCTTTTCCCGGTTATTTTTGGTATCAATCACAATTTTATGAATGAATGTATAAGTATATGCTATTACAATGCAATATTTACCGTTAGTTTGCGTTGAATATTCAAATTCATGAGCAAATCTGGCAATTTTGAGCAGGGGTGGATCCAGGGGGTGGCCGCAGCGGTCGCCCCCCCCCCCCCCCCCCGCCAGAAGGGCGCCCCAAGGGCTGTCTGTCGCCGGGGGCTGCCAGGCGCCCGGCGATGGACAGTCCGTGAGCATGCAGCGTCCCTATGGACTGTTTGGACGCCCTTTTGGGCGCCCTGTTGAAAGTAATTTACTGAGTATCAGGTCATACAGGTCATGACCTGGTCTTTTTGACCCGAGGCGCCCTTTCGGCCAGTGACGGCGCCCTTACGGCCATAGACAGCGCCCTTTCGGCCATTGACGGCGCCTTTCCGGCCAGTGACTGCGCCCTTTCGGCCATTGACGGCGCCCTTTCGGCCAGTGACGGCACCCTTTCGGCCAGTGACGGCGCCCTTTCGGTCAGTGACGGAGCCCTTTCTTTGGAAGGCGCCCCTAAATTGGCCTGCGGCCACCCCTCCTAAAATATCCTGAATCCGCCCTTGATTTTGGGTTGTGTTAGTTCCTTCTACAAAACATACCGAAAACGCCCCAAAAAGAGCCAAAAAATTACACTAGATAATCAGCTTTGATTAGATAAAATACGCAATTGACAGTTAGTTGGTGGAAAATTGAAGATATTAATGGCAAATAAATATAATATTATGATGAAAAATGCAATCAAATGTCAGAGGCATAGAGAGGCGTTAATTCAAAGTCGCTCCATCACGCTGAGATCGTCCAATTTAGAGCGGTTACTTCGTTGGTTTCAGAAAACCGGAACAGTCCTTACTCATTTTTTAAAGCAACGAATCACGCCAAATGTTCTTGTTTTGATTAATTGGTTAATGGATGAATCTCACAAAAAGTTGAATGACCTCAGAAAAGGCACTTATAAGCCCATGAAACATGCGGGCTTTCTGCAGCCACTAGTACTGAAAACTGAAAAATGGCTGTTTTTTTCCCGGACTTGCCTATAGCCTTTTCCCGGGTTTGGGGAAATTACTTCTGGCAATTTGCCAGGCAAAGAGTTACGTTAGTCGGTTTATTGGAACCCGAGCAAGCAAGAGAATAGGGTAGCTATTTTACGTTAATTCATTACGTTAACAGGTTTATGTGAACCCGGCAAATTTATTGTTCAAAGTAAATATAATATCTAACCTTACGTTAAGTATTTCGTTCAAGGTCAAAAATAAGTAAAACACGAGACACATGCATACATATTTGTATTACAATACACTTGTACAATGTCAGTGTTGATGGAGCCGTGGGGGTTCCGTCATTGCAACAACGGGAGACTGGTGCCAGTCTCCCTGGCTCCGGCGCCTCGGCGAGACCTGGTTGTGGGGTGTGTTTAGCCGGGCGAAAAGTCCTGAATAATAAAAAACCAAGCGTCTAAGGCAAAGGGGAAAAAACCTGCGCGGTGGGCCAAAATGCGCAAGGCCAAAAACCCCTGTCATATTTGTTTAGCTAAACGTGTTTGGTAGAGATAATCTAAGAGGAGACCTATCAATTAGTTCTAATCGTTTTGTATAAAGAAAATCATAAGAAGTGTGATTAATTCGGGATGGGAGTCATGAAGTAAAAAGGTTTGCGAATACTGCACCGCAGTGCATGGGACGGGATGGATACTGCACCGCAGCGCAGCGGACACCGCACCGCAGCGCAGTGGAGTGGGCACCGCACCGCAGCGCAGCGGCCACCGCGCCGCAGCGCAGCGTCCGGATCTGGTAACAAAATGCGAATACTGCACCGCAGCGCATTGCGGGGTGGATACTGCACCGCAGCACAGTGGAGTGGACACTGCACCGCAGCGCAGCGGCGGCTGTTTTTTTTTTGTTTTTTTTTCCCGGAACGGCCTATAGCCATTTTCCGGGGAGGGGCAATGACCTCTGGCAATTTGCCAGGCAAAAAACTACGTTAACCGGTTTATGTGACCCGGAGCAAACTAGGGACTAGGGCAGCTATTTTACGTTACTAATTACGTTAACCGGTTTATTTGTACCCGGAAAAATTATTTGTTCAAAGTAAATATAATATCTAACATCACGTTAAGTATTTCGTTCAAGGTCAAATATAATATCTAGCATTACATTAAGTATTTCGTTCAAGGTCAAAAATAAGTAAAACACGAGACACACATACATACATATTTTTATTACATACACTTGAACAGTGTCAGTGTTGGTGGAGCCGTGGGGGTGCCGTCATTGCAACAACGGGAGACTGTTGCCAGTCTCCCTGGCTCCGGCGCCTCGGCGAGACCTGGTTGTGGGGTGTATTTAGCTGGGCGAAAAGTCCTGAATAATAAAAAACCCAGCGTCTAAGGCAAAGGGAAAAAACCTGCGCGGTGGGCCAAAAATGCGCAAGGCCAAAAATCCCTGTTATATTTGTTTAGCTAAACGTGTTTGGTAGAGATAATCTAAGAGGGGACCTATCAATTCAGGATAACTATCACCTAACAGTGTAAAACAGTTTGACGGGGTGGATACTGCACCGCAGTGCAGCGGACACCGCACCGCAGCGCAGTGGAGTGAGCACCGCACCGCAGCGCAGCGGCCACCGCACCGCAGCGCAGCATCGGCATCTGTGATCAGGGGCGGGTGTTCATCAATCCGCCGCCAACGCAAAACCGCTCATCTACCATCGGCGTCCCATCGCAGAAATCCCCCGCCAAATCAGCCACGTCACGAACAGCCACGCCCAGAAACCCTCGCCGCGTGGCCGAGATCCAGCAGGGGGCCCGCGCAACAAGACACCGGCAGCCAACGCGCAACCCCACGTCGGCAGCAACATGATTTAACATACTGCACCGCAGCGCAGCGGACACCACACCGCAGCGCAGCGGAGTGAGCACCGCACCGCAGCGCAGCGGCCACCGCACCGCAGCGCAGCATCGGCATCTGTTATCAGGGGCGGGTGTTCAACTACTCGGCTTTGGCAAGAGCGGAGTAGAGGGGAGAGGAGGGTTGGCGGAGTAGAGGGGAGAGGAGGGTTGGGAGGAG
>JAXIVJ010016509.1:0-25000 GCA_036785665.1 Chirona hameri | reverse complement strand
CACACACACACACACACACACACACACACACACACACACACACACACACACACACACACACACACACACACACACACACACACACACACACACACACACACACACACACACACACACACACACACACACACACACACACACACACACACACACACACACACACACACACACACACACACACACACACACACACACACACACACACACACACACACACACACACACACACACACACACACACACACACACACACACACACACACACACACACACACACACACACACACACACACACACACACACACACACACACACACACACACACACCACACACACACACACACACACACACACACACACACACACACACACACACACACACACACACACACACACACACACACACACACACACACACACACACACACACACACACACACACACACACACACACACACACACACACACACACACACACACACACACACACACACACACACACACACACACACACACACACACACACACACACACACACACACACACACACACACACACACACACACACACACACACACACACACACACACACACACACACACACACACACACACACACACACACACACACACACACACACACACACACACACACACACACACACACACACACACACACACACACACACACACACACACACACACACACACACACACACACACACACACACACACACACACACACACACACACACACACACACACACACACACACACACACACACACACACACACACACACACACACACACACACACACACACACACACACACACACACACACACACACACACACACACACACACACACACACACACACACAACACACACACACACCACACACACACACACACACACACACACACACACACACACACACACACACACACACACACACACACACACACACACACACACACACACACACACACACACACACACACACACACACACACACACACACACACACACACACACACACACACACACACACACACACACACACACACACACACACACACACACACACACACACACACACACACACACACACACACACACACACACACACACACACACACACACACACACACACACACACACACACACACACACACACACACACACACACACACACACACACACACACACACACACACACACACACACACACACACACACACACACACACACACACACACACACACACACACACACACACACACACACACACACACACACACACACACACACACACACACACACACACACACACACACACACACACACACACACACACTTCTTGTGAGTGACCTGGCAACATTTCTATGCTAATGTATCGTCGCATAACACACATAAGTCATAACAATATAGGTAAATGTGTATCACAAGTCTGAGTCATGACGCGACGAAACAACTCAAACTATACTCATCATGACATATTCCATTTCCACTCAACCCGCTGCACAATTCTACCAGGGTCTCAATTCAAATCAGCTAACTATTTTTTACTAAGTAATATTTTTAAACTAACAGCTTATTATTAATTAACTAAATGTTCCCAACCAAATCATCACGGTCCCAGCTTCCTCACAAACACCGAATTGGAAATGCCCCCAGACAGATTATGTTCTTTGCCCTTGTGTATAGTCGAGGGTGTGAGAAAACAAACAAGTACTGCCCAATACTGCTACGTTCCGAAGAACATTCCGCAACCATATCCATCTTGTAAAGAACACAGGCCAAACTTACCTTCAAAAGTATTATATTTACCCAGGGGGGTGTCATCCCTATCTCCGTAACGTGTCCACTTCTACTTATGACGTCACCCCAGTAGTCAATTCTGGCGCATGTCGTCAGCAGTCGGTTAAAACTGTTTTTTCGCAAATAACTTTTTGGCAAATATAGATACAGCAATGATGTTGATGTCATCGTGTTCGCCTTGTCAGAGCACGTCGATTCATACAAATTCCATGTGGTTTAGGTCAAATCAAAAGTTCATCGAAGGGGCCAGCTGGTGACCGCCGAACCGCAGGGGGACCGTAAACAAGGCTCTGACCTTTGATGACCTCTAGTAACCTCAATATTGATCTGAGCCTAAAATAATCCAGAAGATTTCTATTTGCCTTGTTTTGAGCTTTTCAACGCTGTCTTTTTCTTTTTCCTAACATTTTTACTTTCCGAGTTAGATGATATTTATTTCTCCCGAAATAGCATTAACTGCAATGGCGGAGGAGGCCGATGGATCCACATGACGTCACGCTCTGACGTCATGATCACACAGAATCGCCGGATGACTCTACCTCCTATATATGGCCTTGTATTTGCCGTGCTTCAGACAAGGCTTATATATGTCCTTGCCTTCGGATTGTGTCTTGCGCCACTAATGTTTTTTTTGCCTATGTCGATTGCTACCAAATTACTTCCATATTTTTTTAACCAAAGAATTACTTTTATCACAAAGATAAAAAATAAGGTATCGTTTAGTCATTAACGATCACTTTTTGAGTGAACCTTTTGGGGGGGGGGCAAACAGGCCACTTTGGGCTTTGGGGGGGGGGGGGTGGGGGGCGGCCGCCCTAAATGCCCCCCTCCCCCCTGGATCCGCCAGTGGCCTCAACACCAACCAAAGTAGCTGCACACAGATTCTAAAAATAGGTACCAGCATTTGCGTGAATCTTCTCAACAGCTCCTGTTGTGAAATTACAAGCACTCTTCTCTCGTCTTTCTTGAAATATAAACGCACAATCAAACACACAGTAGCTCTGACTATTTTGAACGATGCCAGTATTTCAGTGATAGGTTTATCTATCACTTAAAATATTTAAAAAAATCAGACAGAAACTCGCTACCCTACCCACTCGCTACGACAGAAAGCCATGGGGTGTCATCCCGGGATTCCCCATGTATCGGCTGCCGAGCGGCTCAACATTAGCGATGACGTCACTGGTGCTCTGGTCCAGTCGTGGCCAGCCACGTCGCCTCAGCTGCGCTTTCGAGCGTTTTGCGGTCTTTTGACGGGTGTTGACGACCGGCAATTTGAAGTCGTCGCCGTTAGATAAGTAAGTTAGGTAGTTAGGTTGCAAGTCTATGCTTTTTAAATATTTTTATTTCTCAAAAGCATATCTTGAATTAACCCTCGCCCGGGTGGGGGGGGGGGGGGGAGGGGTGGATGCCACCCCCCTCGGTTTTTCTGGAATAACTCGCGTAATTTCCAACCGATTGCAATGAAACTTTCAGTACCGTACTTTGGAAAATTTCCACTTACTCTGACAATTTTGAATTTCTAACCCACATGACCCGTGACCTATGACCTGTTTATCAAGGTCATGTCAGGCGCAACTGGCGTCCCGCAGTATCGATGCTTGTAACTTGTGCAGTTTCCGAGTGTTTGTTGTTCAAGAGCATGTGCACATGTCTTTCCAGGTGACAGTTGTGGTTTCCACTGAGATTGTGACCTCGATTAACCTTTTCAGAGGTCAACTGAGGTCATTGACCTCCGATGACCTCAGATTACTTGGTTGGGCTTCTGGCGGTTTCTTGGACATTTTGTGACGCTGATTCCAAATTTGGGATCCATTTTACATAATTATATGTTCCACTGGGGTCATGTGCTTCCACAGGTCAACCGAGGTCACTGATCTCAGATGACCTGACATGACCTTTTTGGAATTTCGCAGTTTGTAGGACATTTTGTGACGCTGATTACGAATTTGGCACCCATTAAGCATTATGATATGCTCATTCACGATTCTAGCTCGATAAAATTCAATTTATACGCATTTACAATTTTGATGACTTTTTGGTCATTGACATGACCTCAGAGGTGACTTAATGACCCAATACCTTATAATCGGATAGCAACGGCTTCCTCTCGTCACAAGCAACACGCTCGTCTTTGAATCGAAGCTCTAGCTCAATTAGGGGCAACACGCTAAGGGGGGTCGTACCCCCCACCCGAACACGTAGTGATTCTGCCCTACCCGGGCGAGGGTTAAGCCAAAACAATGCCTTTTCTCGCCCCTCAGCCAGACCGGGGCAGCGTGTGGCCGTGCCGGTGCTCGGCGCCACCTTCGCCGTGTCGGGGGGAGGGGCGTTTCGACGCCCCCTCTAACTCGGCTCCTATGGGACGTAGACAAAAACCCAAAACACCGTTCGAAAGCTCTTCAGAATGCATTACGAAACTATTTAGGTTTTTCAGGTCGATATTGAGGTCACCAGAGGTCATCAAGAGTCAGACTTTCAAGTTTTAGGACTTCGCTCCAGACATTCCCAGATAGCACAGGAACTATGATAGCTAGGAACAAAACAAAAACAATGGAAAGCTCTTGCAAAATGCAATCTGCAAGGTGTCCTCAGATTTATTTTAGCTCAGGTGAATAATTTAGGCTCCAGAGCTCATCAAATGTCAAAAGACAATTTTTTTAGCAAAACAGTTTTCACAAATATATTTTTAGCTAACAAAGATAAGGCAATAATGTTGACGCCATCGTGTTTGTCTCGTCACGGCGCTTCGTATCATATGCATGATGACCATGTTAGGTCAACTTAATTTGACCTCAGGTCAAGTGGTGACCCAATTAGGTCATGTTGCACATTGGGAGACGTTCCTCGACGAGACAAACACATTGGTGCCAGTTGCACTTCTCTATCTTAATTTTGTCAAAAGTTATTGCCAAAAAAAGTGTTGGTGACCTCAGATGACCTCATCTGACCCTGAGGGGTCACTGAACAAAAATTGAACCTGGAACTTCAAGAATGGCCTATGATAACATGATCCAGAAGGAATTTGGCTGATATAATTCGTTTCCTCAGAATAGAAAGCATTTGATTATTTCCTCATTGACTTATAATGGGTTCACGAAATTGACCCGAACTTAGGTCACCGATATAAAAAAATCCGAGACATATGTATTGTAGATACTATTGCTCTTATGAAATCCTGTAAGTACGAAATCGATCGGCCCAAAACTGTGGCTGTGATGCCACTGGAAACATTTTTGGAGGTGGGGTCACGTGACCTGGTCTGGTGACCTGAACTGAGATGACCCGAGGTATTTTTTTAACATAATGTGCGCAATTGATGCCCGAACAGCTGTGCCAAAAACGGCTGCGCTGCGTGCCGCCGTTTTTTTCTTCGCTATCCTCGAAAAACCTTAGGGGCGTCTAAACGCCCCCCCCCCCCCCCCCCAGCACGGCGCGGGTTAAGGGAGGGATAATTATCCGCGGTAAACGTAATCTTAAATAAGATCGTACCTTAGGCGCAACTATTCGTATCCCGTTCGAAATATTATCACCGCACCGAGCCGCGTGCGGCGACAGCCGAGCCGGACCAGAGCACCAGTGACGTCATGCTAATTTGAGCGATTGGGGCGCTAAAATCCCCGGATGTCTCTACCTCTCTTATACGGCCTTGCAGAAAGCCGAGGACGTTGTGCTACGAGGGCGTATGAGTTCATAAGGAAGTAGATTGCATGGATTATATTTGTCGTCCATGGATACGCATCACTCTTTAAATCTAGGGAAATTCTACAAAAAGTCTCGTTACACACAACTTATCGGAAATGTAGTGGAATTTGTTTAGTGCGATGCAAACAGGACTCTTGTTAGCCTTTTTTGGGGCGTTTTCGGTATATTTTGTAGAAGGAACTAACGCAACCCAAAATTGCCAGATTTGCTCATGAATTTGAATATTCAAAGCAAACTAACGAGAAATATTGAATTGTAAGAGCATATACTTATACATTAATTCATAAAATTGCGATTGATACCAAAAATCACCGGGAAAAGCCGTGTTCTTACGAGCTATAGGCCCATTTACCCCAAACGCCCCAATCGTCCCAAACGCCTCAAACGCCCCAAACGCCCCAAACGCCCCAATCGCCCGAAACGCAAAATTCTTCGTGAAAACGGCTAATAATTGTATTGGATTCCACTGCGTGCAGCACCGAAAGACCGTGGTGGTGGTGCCGAGGTGGTGCCGAGGGAATGGACAGAACATCTGCACTGCACTGTACACACTGGCGGCCCCGGGGGGGGGGGGGCATAGGGCCATAGCCCCATCTTTGGCCTTAAATGGGGGGGGGGTAACATGTCTTTTTACCCCACCTTATGCTCCAGACATATTTCCTCGTTTTGACACTGCATCCTGGTTCCAGTAGCAAACATGATTTCTCCAGCCCGCTCAAAACCTCAAATTTTGGCACCGCTTCGCGGCGCAATAATAGTTATGTGGGTGTCCATTTTGCGTAAATACCATGTTTAGTTAAGTTTAGGGGCAGCTTCTGTGACACATTTTCTTCAAGCCCCTCCCTTCGCAAAATCCTGCCTATTTTTAGTTCAAGAACATTTTTGAAGTCCGCACGAGACACAAAGCAATATGATACACTGCTATCGCATGCATAATATTTACGGCTCATAAAAAAGAACGGCTACCCCTGCAGTCACGAACATCGACTAACCTCTTGGTCAAGTTGCCCCCCACCAGTGGCGGCGGATAAGGGGGGGGGGGCAAACATATGATTTTTCCCCCTCCCCATACATTTGTAAGAGGGCCCTCCAAGAAGTTGATTCGTTTTTTTTAACCGAAACAATGACCCATGGCCCCGATGTGCCCCCAGCCAGCCTGAGTGGCCTTCTAAGGCCGGCAGAAGTCCCTCAGTCGGTCTGAGGGGACCCTCGATAGGCCTGAGTGGGCCCTCAGAAGGCCTGAGACTTCAACAGGGGCCTGTACAACGTTTTTTTTGCGACCATTTAGGGGCCCTGCAAAATATAGTGGCCTAAATCCGAGGAGATACCATTTCGCGCCAAAAAAAATGGGGGGGGGCCTTTGCCCGTGGGAGGGGGCACTTTGGTCGAGGTCCCCCCCCCCCCCCTCCCTGGGTTTCTTTGCCCCCTCATCCGAAAATACGATCCGCCGCCACTGTCATCATGTGTTAGTGACACTCATGGAATTGCCTGACTGACCTTGGTGGCATAGTGGGGAAGAAATATATATTTAGAGCACTAATTACTGCAGTATTGGCTGACAGAGTGCACTAAGATTAGATTAATGACTGTAGCCTTGGTTTCAATGCATTGCTCTAAAATTATATTCACGACTCTGGCCTTGGTTTCAATGCATTTCAATGCATTTTGATGCTCCAATTTTCAACCATAGTGCCAGGGGCCAGGATCAGTTGATGGCATAGTGGGAGATAAATATAAATTTAGAACACTCTAAAATTAGATTCATGACTGTGGCCTTGGTTTCAATACTCCAATTAATGAACAGCCGGTAGCGTGTATTTTTTCAAGTCTGGCTTATGGGTTGTAAGCCACCTGGGTGGCTCCCATGACACCGCCAGGTACTGAATTCCCCGGGCAACGCCGGGTACCCCAGCTAGTTAATTTATATGGGCCGCTTTTCAGCATTGCTTCACTGAGTTGCTAGTACCATGATATGGCCACTGTTTGGTTAATTATCTTTAACTTCGTCCGCTTGACCTCTCCTTCCTCATATACTGGCCGTTTGCTCCCGTATATGCCACTAGGGTACTTTCCACATTCTAAAACAAGAACTTAATTACTATTTACCGACAGGTCGGATACTCACTGCGGGCTTTACTAGTTACACTTCGGTCTTCTGAATGGCCGTCCCATAGTTTCCCGGCTCAAAATGTTCGACCTCCGCTAGCGGATCCAGGGGGGGGGGGCGGCCATGCTCTCCCCCAAACGCCTGAAATCGGAGCAAAATTGACACGTTTCCTGATATAGTAGAAAATCTAAGCAACTTTTACTAAGGAAAGTTTGTTTTAAATTATCTATCAATGCATAAGCAAGCAAAATCCGACGAGTTTTCAGAATTGTGCGAGACTTTGGAATTTGCCCCCCACAAAAAAACACCCTTGCCCCCCCCCCCCCAAAAAAAAAAACACCGTTCTGGATCCGCCAATGTCGACCTCCACACAAATAAATGCAATTAACGTACTCTGCCGACCTCTATGAAGGTCGGCAGATGTGCGTACCAAGCTATATATAATCCAACGGCGATGACGTTTTTTTTCTCGCGCCATATAACTAGAAAGCCAGCTTAGGCCCAAGCCTGTTTCGTGGTACGCATGCGCTTAATATGAAAATTGGAGCGCGTTCGGTGTCGCTGTGCCCATTAATGTGCGGGCCCGGAGGCCATGACCTGAAACCAGGCGCCATGAGTTCACACTCACGAAATCTGACACCGCCGACGTGGTAGACCGCTCGTCTGACCCGATGTAACGAGCGACAGATCGGCTCTCGGCCTGCATTTCAGGGCTGTCACACTTCACAAGTGTCCGGCAGAGGAATAACTGCTTAAACGGTGTTACAACATTGTAATTAATACAAGCTAGTGCAAATGTTTCCACACATTAGGTACGTATCATATTTTTATTTAAAAGGAAATAATGACCTTTTGATTTGGTTATCTGCATTATTTTATTACACATGTATGGCATCAAATTGATTGCATCTCAATTTAAAAGTGCAATAACAACTTTTCGATTTCGAAAATTACATTTTGGAAAATTAAAAATATGTTCTTATATATGGTGACGAACAGTATGATCCTCACTATCTCTGGTTTTAATGTTGATTTGTAAACAAGTCATAGCGCCGGGAATGAAGTAAGTGCGCCAAGAAGCGTGGCAACGTCCCTGATTGGTCAATGAAACAAATCGCCGACACTAAATAGGTCGCCGTTGGGTGCATAAATGAACTTCCGATTTCATTGCCATTTTGTCAACGTTTCATGATGACTTGCCTAGTGTTATATACAGCCAGAGACAAAATAAAATACAACTCCTAATGTTGAAAATACATGAACCAATTTCCAAAAAAAATGAGGGTCGCAACCACTAACTAGGCCGTCGTTGGGTGCATAAGTTAACTGCTAATTTGGCTGCCTTTTTATTCAATGTTTGTTGATTTTTGCAGGGTAGTAGGGCACATAATCACGATAAACAGAGTGGAAGGCATGTTTTCTACCATTTCGTCAAAAAGCAATACCGGATTTTGGTTAACACCGAAATTCTGTGCCAAGTACTTGAGAGTACCGGTCGTTAAAAGTGTGGAACTTTTATCAACTTAAACTTGAAATATATTTGGTGTTTATATGTTTATATGCAAAATGTAATAAATTTACAATATATTTTGGTCTCGTCTGTCGATTTCAAGTGACAACTCCATTTTTGTGGGAAAATGTCATTATTTCCCTTTAAGTGTCCGCTGTGAGTGAAAAACGTGAATAAAGTGCATGACCCTCTAATGGCTATGAGGAATGAAAACGTTTCATACGCAGAGCTTCTTGGGGGAAGCTGCAGAGGGTCGCTAAACGCAAGGACCAGTCCCAGCTGAGCACTTCTCTACAGAGATCGATCCCAGGTGAACACCTCCTTATGCAGACCGCTCCTCCCGAGCGCCACACCTATCGATAGTGCGCCAGTGCGTCCGGTGACACACACGGCGCGAGGAAGGCAGTAATGGCGCACCAGAGATCGCCACGCGCGGCAATTAGCCTGCGCGACGAAGCGCCATAATTGCCCCGTGACAGAGCGTGGACGCAGTGCAGTCATTAGCACGGAGGGGGGGGGGGGACCCACCCCTCCCTCCGGAATAGCGGAGGAGGGCAGGAAACACGCGCCTCGCGACATCTGAGGAAGTGATACGTGATATGTCGGGCCGCTCGAGATGATCGAGTGGTGACGTCGACTCGCCCTCTCTGAGGAAGTGATACGTGATATGTCGGGCCGCTCGAGATGATCAAGTGGTGACGTCGACTCGCCCTCTCTGAGGAAGTGATACGTGATATGTCGGGCCGCTCGAGATGATCAAGTGGTGACGTCGACTCGCCCTCTCTGAGGAAGTGATACGTGATATGTCGGGCCGCTCGAGATGATCAAGTGGTGACGTCGACTCGCCCTCTCTGAGGAAGTGATATGTGATATGTCGGGCCGCTCGAGATGATCAAGTGGTGACGTCGACTCGCCCTCTCTGAGGAAGTGATACGTGATATGTCGGGCCGCTCGAGATGATCAAGTGGTGACGTCGACTCGCCCTCTCTGAGGAAGTGATACGTGATATGTCGGGCCGCTCGAGATGATCAAGTGGTGACGTCGACTCGCCCTCTCTGAGGAAGAGATACGTGACATGTCGGGCCGCTCGAGATGATCAAGTGGTGACGTCGACTCGCCCTCTCTGAGGAAGTGATACGTGATATGTCGGGCCGCTCGAGATGATCAAGTGGTGACGTCGACTCGCCCTCTCTGAGGAAGTGATACGTGATATGTCGGGCCGCTCGAGATGATCGAGTGGTGACGTCGACTCGCCCTCTCTGAGGAAGTGATACGTGATATGTCGGGCCGCTCGAGATGATCGAGTGGTGACGTCGACTCGCCCTCTCTGAGGAAGTGATACGTGATATGTCGGGCCGCTCGAGATGATCGAGTGGTGACGCCGACAGGAAATGTAAACAAAGATCGACGGCCGTCATGGAGAGCGAAGCGATAAAAAAACGTATTATTGTTACCTACATATTTTAATGTTTGAATGTTCATTTTTACATCTTCCACCTGTAACGCTTATGTCTGACAAATGTTCGATGCTCGGACAATGTCCGAACGACAATGTCCCCCCGGCTCGGCTGCCATCGAACCCGCTGCCCGGCTCAGCCGTCTCCAGTCTCCAATGCGGGATCAGCTCGGAGCCGAGTCTCCGTCGCTGCCGAGGGCCACTTGTCGACGGTGTAATACAGCGAGCCACGAGCCGACCGAGCACCTCTCCAGCGTGTAATATCCCGGCGTGCGCCCCCCCCCCCCGTCTCCACTGCCTCCACCGCTCCGAACTCTGCCCTCGTACGTCGCTGCAACACGTCCCGCAACACGTCGCTGCAACACGTCCTGCAACACGTCCTGCAACACGTCGCTGCAACACGTCGCTGCAACACTGAACACACTAAACGTCAACCCGCTGTAACCAACCGAGGCGGCTAATGTGGGTTAGCTTTAACCACGACACCATTCATCTGGAAGCTGTCTTGGAAGATGGCGCGCCGTGGCGCTGTCGACCTGTGAGGCTGAACACTATAGCATTTTTCGTGAACAATTATTTCATCCGACTAAATCGACATAGACACTTTTTGTAAGATGCCCCCCAAGAAAGGCAGAATGGATGTCTTTCGAAAAATAGCGGGCCGAGGGCGTTTTTGTCGAAAATCTTCCGAGGATCGTCAGACACGAAACACTCGATTAATTAATTCAAGATGTGTGTGTGTGTGTGTGCTGTAATTCATGGGTGCAGACAATAATTTCTGAAGATTTGTGGCGAGTTTTCCGTTTTCGCATGGACTCCGCCGCCGCGAGGAGAGCGGGGGACGGACGGACATGCACTGGCGGATCCGGGGGGCAACCAGGCCATGCCCCCCCTCAAAGCATGGAGGGGGGGCAACATGTATTTGACCCCCAAAACGTTAACAATTTATCGTAAAAATAGACTTTGCATCAGTCATAATACAGCTATCCACAGTCAATCAATTCAATTTATGCAGACATCCCTACATGGGGACAAAGCACATGTCAAGTAGGTACGATTAAACAGTAAGTAGGTATGTATATACACGCCCACACACGCATACACGCATACACGCCCACATATAGGCCATGCCATTCACCGGCACACACTCAAACACAATCACCCATGAGGCAGCACCAAAAGCCGAATGAGGCCCCAAGCGTCCTTGTTATTCTGAGCCAGAAGCCACCGGAGGGAGTCGGTAAGGCCACAGAGGGGCCGGGGGTATCCAATAGCTACCGGTCGACGCGCCCTCCGGCAACTCGCAATAGCGTCGCAAGGCTCCCTCCACACAGTACAAGCATATAATTTGCCAGCGAACGCGTGTTGCACGCGGAAGTCGCGTTGAGGGCAACACGCGCTAAACTGCTTAATAAAACACAGCGAAAGCGATGGTCACCGCGAAATGCATTGCTGAAAGCATTGAATGATGCGCGGCGAAGCACTACCTGCACGCTAGGTATCTGTAGCGCCGCCAGCAGTGCTGTATGGTGTGCTATGCGAGGCAAGCGTAGCGCAGATTTGATGGCTGTCGCCTGCCACGACTCCAGGCGCGCGATGTCAGCGGACCTCAGGTAGCACAGTGCACAGCCATATAGCATAGCCGGTGACACTACAGCGCGCCAGAGGTAGGCCCTGTCTGCCGCCGGCAGGTGCGAGTTAAACATGCCAGCTGGTGTGAGACCGAAGAAAGCCCCTCTACCGCGGCGCAGTCGCGCGTTCACGTGATCGGCGCCTTGCAGCTGCGAGCGAAGCTGCACTCCCAGGTGCCCTGTCTCCTCCCTGTACGACAATGCCTGTCCGCACAAGTGCCACTCAGGCAGCTGAGCCAAGAGTCCGGCTCCGAAAATGAAACAATGACTTTTGGTCATGCTTGGGTTCGAGTTTACAAATTCTAGCCTCCAACTCATTGAGAAGTTAGTAACAATGTCTAGCATTTTTGCAAATCACGTGTATTACTGGACATTACGAGTAGATCATCCGCGTAGGCAACTACCGGGACGTGATGGCCATAGACCAGCGGACCTAAGCCGCTGTCATCAAGCTGCTGAATTAGCGGCAGCAAGAACATGTTGGTTAAACACGGCGATAATAACGCCCCTGTCTAACCCCTCGGCGCACGCCGAAGGCGTCCGACAGCGCCCCTCCAAAATGGACTCGCGCTGTTAGATGTGCGTACCAAGACGCAAGACGAAGCTGGGCGCTCCGCCCAGCTTCGCCGAGACAGGCGGTCACTGGCCTGAAGCAGGACGCCGGCATGCCATATTTGCCATATTATTCATGCCATATTATTCATTTCATAGTCGGTCAAAACATTTCCGTGCGTCTAAGTTGGCAACAAACAAGGGGGACCTACGAGACAGGTAGTGCTGTGCTGCCTCCTGTACAAGCATGGTCGCCTCTCTTGTGCCACGGTGACCTAGGAATCCGAACTGCAGTCCGGAAGGTTGGAATGAGCTGCCGATTTCATCCAGTAGTATCATCTCTAGCAATTTTGACACTGTGGACACCAGAGAGATTGGCTTATAAAGCTGTCCGCGCAGTCTGGGTCCAGGCAGCTTTTCTTTATGAGCGGTACAACCGTACTGCTAGAAAACTGACCGGCACGCGCATTTCCGCGAGGCACGTGGTGAGAAGGCAAGCGAGGGCCTGTAACAGCGCCGGAGAGGAGCCGTTAAGAAGGTGCTCGGCGGCGACTCCGTCGGCACCGGGTGACGCGTCACGGTTCAGCTCCGGGATCAGGCGCGCCACGTCCTCGGCTGTGATTAGCCTGTTGGGACCCGGATTGGCCTGTACTTGGGCCATCAAGGACTCAGGCGACTCGAGTGCGCACTTCCTCCTGCTCTGCAGAGAGTGCCTCGTCGTCCGCGTGAATGGGACTGAAGTGGGCTTCAAAGTTCTCGGCGGTAAGTGTGGAGCGCGAGCCGACTGGGCCGCGGCGCGCGAGCTCCACGCGTCGCCAGAAGGCCTTCACCTTCCTATCTCGGCGCAGCACAGACAGGAGGCGAGCGCCGCTGTCCGCTTTGGCGCGCGCCGCGTCCACTCGGGCACTCCTGTATGCCCGTCGCGCTGCCCGAAAGCAATCGTGCATCACCGTGTGCGGTGGCCTCCAACGCCGAGAGCAGCCAGCATCGGCAGTAGCCTCATGGATGGACGCCGTCAGCTGGCTATCTATTTGCTCAGCATTGGGGCATATGGGAGTCGTCAACGCCAGCCGCTCAGCCAAGCACCTGCGGTAGGCCTCGTTCCGCTCACTGCTGCTCCAGTCTAGGACCGAGCGGCGGTTGGAGCAAGCGTCGTGTCTCGCAGGCTCCCTCCTGCCCTCGCTACTAACTGTTAGCATCAGCGTGCATTGTAGGGGAAGAGTGGCAGTCGCGGGAGGAGGCAGTTGAGATCGCCAACCAGCATCAGTGGCGCGACGGCTCTATGAGCACACATAAGGGCTTCTAAGCTCGCACATGTGTCCCTGTAGCACTCTAGCTGCTCAATGGTCCCGCAAAAATAAGGCATGTAACAGCTAAGGTTATCTGGACATGGTGGGACATTCTTACACGACTGTAGCTGGTTACCGACAAATGCGCGGGGCACGACAATGTGGTCGATATGTGTCCTGTGACCACCGCGCTCATAAGTAAAATCAACCATCTGATTAAAGCAGAACTCGGCAGGGACCAGATCCTGCTCGTCGAGCAGCCGTTGGATCTCCCGACCAGGGTTGTGCTCGACTCAGAGTCGGTGAGTCAGATTTGACTCAACTCTGACTCAAATCAACTTGAGTCAGAGTCGAGTCGCTTAAGAAAAATAGGGGCTCGCCTTGAGTCAGAGTTGAGTCGCTTAAAAAAATAAGGACTAAACTTGAGTTAGAGTCGAGTCGCTTAATCAAAATAGGGGTTTGAGTTGAGTCAGAGCGAAGTCGCATGGATGTCGCTTGAGTCAAAGTTGAGTCACCTGGATGCTGCTTGAGTCAAAGCTGAGTCGACTCATCCTCTTACAAGTCAAAGTCACATCTGATATAACAACAACAAAAAAAGGAGCAACTAAATAATAAAGGGGTCCAAATAATGTTCTAGAGTGCTTTTCAAACCCACATAAATAAATTTTCTGTGAAAAAAACTTAAAGAGTACTTAACTCATCACAAACTCTGCTGACTGCTGACTCTGCTGATACAATACAATATTATCATAAGTGAAACAATACAATATTAAATATGTACATAGAAATGATAACTGTAGTATATTTAACCTAATAATAACCATATCAACATAACATTCTGGAATGTGTATACGAACCATGTACCATACGCGCCATTTATGTCTGAAATAAAAGTTTGCATCACAAATTTTTTTGAGGTTAAGGTACTTTAAGAATGTTAATTCAACAACAGATCACAATTCACTTTGTTTTCTAACGCCGAATTAATTGTTATCTCTGAAATCCTACAGTTATCACATGTCAGTTCACTCAGTTTGAAATGGTTCGAGCGCGTTTCTCCCACTACACCAACGAATTGACAACAAAAGCCTATATCTCAATCCAGGCCGTATCAATCATACGGATTTCCTTCCGCGCTGATGTATAGATCCTCAAATGTGTTGATGAATAGAGTGAGGACTGTGATTGGTAAGGATACTGATCCACATGCTGGTAAGGATACTGGTCCACATGCTGGTAAGGATACTGGTCCACATGCTGGTAAGGATACTGGTCCACATGCTGGTAAGGATACTGATACACATGCTGGTAAGGATACTGGTCCACATGCTGGTAAGGATACTGATCCACATGCTGGTAAGGATACTGGTCCACATGCTGGTAAGGATACTGATCCACATGCTGGTAAGGATACTGGTCCACATGCTGGTAAGGATACTGATCCACATGCTGGTAAGGATACTGGTCCACATGCTGGTAAGGATACTGATCCACATGCTGGTAAGGATACTGATCCACATGCTGGTAAGGATACTGATCCACATGCTGGTAAGGATACTGGTCCACATGCTGGTAAGGATACTGGTCCACATGCTGGTAAGGATACTGGTCCACATGCTGGTAAGGATACTGGTCCACATGCTGGTAAGGATACTGATCCACACTAGCTACTAGCAGCTCACAAGTCACTCTGGCAGTGTCACATATGATATTTCTCTAAATGACTGTTTAGACTAGTTAACTTGAAAATTCCATCCGCACTTTTTATTCATTTTATGTGCGAGTTTCAGGGCGGTTTTAAAGGGTATTATAAGTTATAACCATGTTTAGTATACACGTGTCAAGATTCAAGGAGTTGTGCTACAATATTAATGACGTCATATTAAACTGAAGACTGTCAAAGACAAGCCACTTTTCAGTCCGTTGTACCATCAGCTGACAACTCTTCTTCCATCTCAGTTCAAGAACAACACAAACTGGGTATAAACTGGGGAGTTGAATTACTGAACTAATACCAATGTTTTCCTTATCGAATGACATTAAGTAGAATGGCGCAAAAAAATGTTACAATCCAACAAGTGTTACAGTATAACATTCCGAAGTAAGTAAAAATGCATGAATGATGTCAAAGTGTTAACTTTAAAGTGGCGGCTAGGGTGGGTGCCAATTGAAAAAGTAATAATGTTCATTATCTTTGTCACATTATAAAGGAGGATGTCAGAATTCAGATGATGTTGACATTGCACGGCAGAACTTTGCGCACAGGTGTGGTGGAAGTTATTTTTTTTAAGAAAGATACTATGAAGCGTTTTGTTGTGAGTTATCATAAGTCACAACATCCTGAAGCGATTGAATGGTTTGCCAAAATGTGAGAAGGAAAAAAATGTAGGGGGGGGGGGGTGAAGCGTCAGCAAAAAACTGTTGCATTAGGTGGAGGTAACAAATAATTAGAACAACTGAACACTGATTTATAGTTGTTTGTTAGGGAAAATTTGAGGGATAATCCCCCTGGCTCAAGAATTTTGACGCCCCGTGGTAGAGCCCCTGCATTTAAGGGGTAAACCGCATGGACCTCTGAGCGATTACCTTTCAGGTACTTAGTCATAGTATAGTGGTAGGTCTGATGAGCTTGGCAACGGCAAGCTTCATCAATATTATTTTGGATACAATGAGATACAATTAATATTCTTGGCTTAGCCAATCAGTAGTGAAATCCTCTGACATTTAGTGGTGCTTTACCAGAAATCAGATGCCGCAAACATCCCAGTTTTAAATGGCGCAGCCAGTCAGGATTTTGAAGTGAACGCAGCTTCTCTAGATCTAGTCATATTCATCTCATATTTGGATGTCATTGGCTACAATCAATCCTATCCTGATCGGACATGTGGCATGACAACGCTGCATCGCAGTGTCTACATTGAGCTGCATCTTAGCGATCCTACACATTTATATATATAGTATATATATATATATATATATATATATATATATATATATATATATATATATATATATATATATATATATATATATATATATATATATCAATGTAACCACTAACCAGTTCATAAGTATGTATTAGCCAAGTTTAGCTCGACATCATTTCATACTGCTAGTGACTGAGCCGCTAGCTCCTATATAACCTATACCTTTCTTTTGCTAACAGATGGTTCATCATTGTCAGGCTTTCAGCCAATCAAAACATTACATTGCTTGGCCACAACAGTTTGGAATATGTGTTGAATTGTATTGAAGTTGAACGCGACAAATTACAAAATATTACATTTTGTGGCTGGGGTTGACAGTCTGGGAGTTACATGTCTGTGTGACACCGCACACCTTTTAAAACGCTGGTGGATGGTGTGGTTTAATTGAATTATACTAATGCAAAATATATCAATATCGTATCATAGTGTATTGACTAATGTGTTCTAAATGCAGTGTTCTTAATGCACTCTGCAGTCTGCAGTCTAATGTCTATCTGACTGAGCAAAATTGTGTAAGCAACAAAAGGCCAGAAATTATTACTTTAACTCATAACCGTAAATACCTATTCAGTATTCATGAATACAGCACACCGGTTAGTGTTTTACAACCTGCTAGACTGCTATCAGTATTGACTATTGAGCTTGTTGATTGGTTTGGCAACTCAATTTTAATTAACACCTGTTTTACTTTTCAGTCCACCTCAAGAACCAGCTTCAAATATGCCTCACTTATTTCATCCTATCACATAGGATCATTCAAATCCATAGCAATTAACAATAGTGGTAAAGTAAAGATGCGTACATGTGCTGGTGCAAAATAATAATAATTATTATTATTATTCTTCTTCTTCTTCTTCTTCTTCATCTTATTATTATTATTGTCATTAGGAATATATATATTTTAATATAGCTTACAATGCAGCTGGATGCAGTAGATATTTATTTATGATTATGAAGCAATATTCATTCATGTGCCTTGATCCAGAGTAAATAAAAATAGAAATGCTTACATATATGATATAATATTCTGAGTTTTTGCAAGTAAAATACATTTGAATCAAAGTCGTTAAGTTGGTTGAACTTGAGGTCAAAAATGAGTCGACTCAAGCAATTTTCACAAGAGTCAAAGTTGAGTCGACTAAACAAAAACAAAATCCCGCTTGAGTCAGAGTTGAGTCAGGGGTAAAAGCAAATGAGTAAAAGTTGAGTCGACTCAAAAAAATTGTCCCCCTCGCTTGAGTCAGAGTTGAGTCAGGCGTAAAGGCAAATGAGTCAAAGCTGAGTCGACTCAAACAAATAATTTCCCCGCTTGAGTCAGAGTTGGGTCAGAACTCTGACTCAGTCCCTTTGTAAATGAGTCAGAGTCGAGTCAGTCTAAACAATCTGAGTCGAGCACAATCCTGCTCCCGACTAAACGCATTGAAGCCACGGAGCTGGGCCCAGCGCGTGGGGCGCTGCGCCGGTGGCAGTCGCGGGAGGAGGCAGTTGAGATCGCCAACCAGCATCAGTGGCGCGACGGCTCTATGAGCACACATAAGGGCTTCTAAGCTCGCACATGTGTCCCTGTAGCACTCTAGCTGCTCAATGGTCCCGCAAACATGAGGCATGTAACAGCCAACAATGGTTAGGCACGGTAGCCCGCAGCTGCTTAGCCGTACCGCCAGAAGCCGAGGGTCCTCAGACTTCAGTTGCGAGAACGTGAATTGGCCATTGCGCCTGTAAATCATGGCCGTGCCCCCGTGTCGGCGCCCCTCACCAGCACCGGGCGGCACATCCATGGTGAAAGTCTGAAAGACCTGGATGTCATCCACGCCGTAGCTGCAGAGCACCTCGCCCAGTAAGGTGGCTTCAGCACGGGAAACCCATGTCTCTGAGGGTAGAGTACGTCTAAATCTCCCAATAGGTCATCAATATAGACAGCAGCACTCAGAAACCCCTCGCAGTTGTACCTCCCGGTGCGAAGCTGGCAGGTTCTTTGGCGGGCCCCGGCCGTTGGCCCTGGCGTCGAGTTAATGGCCAAACCAGCGCCCGTTACCGTGGACGTCGGTGGCGGCTGGGAGCGCTGCTGCGCCTGAGGTCGCAACTGGTCGCCGGTCGAACTCCTGCCGGCTCGTGAGACTCGGCCAGCTCTCGGCGCGAAAGAGGCACGTCTGGACCTGGTCCTGCCCTCGCCATGGTTGCTCGCCTCTCGCCTGTTGCTGTAGCTGCTGCTGTTGAGGCACCAGGGGTTGGGCCTGCTGCTGTTGCTGCGGCGCTTGCTGGGGCTGGTATTGTGGCGGGTGGAGAGACAGTTGAGGGGCCTGCCAGTCCTGAGGCCGCTCCAGCCACTGCGGCTGGAGTTGCTGCTGATCCCCGTGCAGCTTCTGCCACTGGTGCGCTTGATGCTGCCCTAGTTGCTGCTGCCGCGCCTGCGGAATCGGTTGTTGCATCCACAGCGCCTGAGGCTGCTCCAGCCACTGCGACTGGAGATGTTGTCGAGGCCCCTGTTGCTGATGCTGCCACTGGTGCGCTTGCTGCTTCCCTAGCTGCTGCTGCCTCGCCTGCGGCATCTGTTGTTGCCTCCACGATTCTTGGCGCAGCAGTTCGCGGCCTTGCTGTCGCGCAAACTGCTTCTGGTGCTGCTGCTTCGGGCGCGGTCGTTGTTTCTGCTGCTGCTGCTGGTTCCGCCCCCGAGGTCGTTGCTGCTGCTGATCTTGATGGGCGGGTTCAGAGGGGCGTTTTACGGACGTCTCGTGGATGAGTTGCCGACTTCTATCCTCGGTTCTCCGCACTTGGAGGCCGAGTGGCCAGTTAGCCGGATCGAGGACAGCACTTTCTTCACGGTTGTCAGCGGTGAAGAGGAATGATTTACCTCTGGCTTCGCCGCTGAGCTCGAGTTTTTGGAACCCGCTTAGATTGCGCACGACGCTGGACACAACTCTGTGTACAGTACTGTCCGGAGTGTCCGGGTGGACGCCTTCCAAGATGAAGGTGACCGGCACGGAAGCCGGCGGCACGACTCTGATGTCGGTCGCATCGCCGGTGCCGATAACAGCAGACACGGCGATGTCTCGGCGGCCTGAGCCTGGTTGATTGGTGCTCCATCGAGGCACGGGCGCCCCAGGAGGCGGAAGAGTGGCTGATCGGCCGAGATTCGCACGCGGCGGCCGTCTACACTGGGAATGCGCCGTCGGCTCATAGTTGTCACTATCACTGTCTTCACAGTCCGTATCAGGACTGGGGCCAGCGCGATTCTGCATCAGTGCCTCTATTGCTCCAGCGAGACGGTCAATATCTAGAGTGCGAACCATCTCAGCGGCAAAGCCAATCGTTGTGGTGACAGGCCGGCCCTGATATAGCCTTTCGGCATAGTGATCTTCCGTAGCGAGCGCCGATCCGGGATGGGGCAATGAGGAGAGATGCGCAGGCACAGTAACTGCGGTAACTCCGGTGAAATGAGGAGCCATGCCTACGGGTGTGTCCGTGGCGATGTGTGCAGCTGCCTCGCTAGAAAATGTGCCTTCAGCCTGTCTCGGTGCCACTGCTGCTGTCTCGGTCGGTGGGGTTGCGGCGGGGACCGCTCTCATCACCACGTCTGCGTCAGTGCTGGTCCTCCGAGCAGGGCTCGAGCCTGTCCCCGCGGGTTCGCCAGCAGTAGGGCGGACATCTTGACTCACGGTGAGGTCAGCTGGCTCGGAGAAGCGGTCACTTCCGTTTGTGGCGATTCGGGATGCTGGGATGTCTGCCACCGATGTCGCTGCTGCGTGCCCGAGAGCGGGTTGGTCTGCTGTAGCGGAAGCAGCAGAGGTCGCTGGGGCGGTCCCGCCGCCACCCAGGCTCTCGTCGTGAGCGGCGCGCCTGGCTGCGCGCCCCGCCAGATTGGCGATGCAGACTTGTTGGGCCGCGAGCAGCGCCCTCATTTTTGTATCCGGAGCTCGAAGTTCTTGAATTTCCCGATCCATCCGCACCGTGCTGTTGAATATTGCCTCTATATTCCCAGTCTCAGCTAGGGACAGCGTCTGCGTGGCCGTGGATGGTTGTGGGAGACTAACTGGGACGCGGCAATCCGGGGGTTTCAGCACACAATCGGCTCCCTTCAACAGGGCCTCTTGTGCTAACGATGCGCCAAACGCCCAGCAGTCGTCGGCCAGCTTGGCGACATTTCCCGGCATTCGCTTCGTCAGAGGACGCCCTGCGGTGGCTGGTAACTCCTCCACCAGCTGCGAGTGGAGCTGGTCGCGCAGGCTGGGCAGAGACCGCGCATCCAATCTGGCAATTTGCTCTCTAGTGGACGCCGACTAAAGAAGCTCTTTACATTCGTCAAAATTCTGTCGATGCTTGGCTCGTCATTAGCCTCTGCCATAGTTGAGTCAGCAGTAATCTCTAATCGACAACTATCGTCAATTCACGGCACGCGGTATCGAATCCGAGTCTTGGAATTATACCAATAGATGTCGCTAGCGTCGCCTCAAAATTCGGCAGTCCTCGCGGGGAGGAAGATATTTTCACAAGATCACGTGCAATATCAAACTTGTTTTCAATTTGACTCTTCAGGTAAATTTTGGAACACAATTATCATAAAACATGCAAGACTCGAAGAACGATTTTAAGAAAATGATGACACGGCTTCTCCGCGCGGCACATAAGAGAGAAGACTCCAAGCTACTGGCAGACGAAAAACACAGTTCAGGAATCGATTTCACAGCTTCATACAGCGAGGCCGAAAACGGGTGTCATACCACGTCTCGGCTCGCCACAGATGTCGAAGAGAAAGAACTACTTTTTTATGATTTCTACTAAATTACATGTGAATTCTCCTTGGCCACCGGTCTCTAATAACAACACATGACGTTTAATATAAGAGTTACAAGAAAATACGTTTGAAATCTTTGGTAAAAGACGGACTGGTATAAGAGCTTCCGCACTTCTAAAATTCCGCTACCCCTGTCCATTAGTGACAGTGAAAAAGAAAATTTTGCAAAACACGGCTCTTACCATCAAATCAGGGCTTACAAAACTCAACTGGACGAGAAAATAGCGGCCGCAAGCTGCCAGTCGGAACTAAAGCTCGAACAAACTTTTTGTTTTACATGTAAGAAGAACACTTCATATCCCGCGCACTGCAGTGTGGTGATTTCCGCCCCCCCCCCCCCCCCATCAGGTTTTCTCAGATAGCGAACAAACGGCGGCGCGCAGCGCCGCCCGGTTTTGGTACACCTGTTAGGGCATGAATTGCGCACACTTTGAAGAAGCAAAAATTGACCTCGGGTTATCTCATTTCAGGTCACCAGACCAGATCAAGTGACCCCACCTCCAAAAACGTTTGCAGTTGTGCCAAAGCCAGAGTTTCTCACCGATCAGTTTGAAACTTACAGGGTGTCATGAGGGCATAGGTACTTACAATTGGTTTATCTCGGAATTTTGATATCGGTGACCTAAGGTCAGGTCAATTTCGTAACCTCCCCATAATAAGTCAATGGAGAAATATTAAAATGCTTCCTATTTCAAGGATATGCATGATATTAGTCCAATTACTTCTGGATCATGTTATTATAGGATTTTGTTGATGATCCAAGTGTAAGTTTTGTTCAGTGACCCCTATGGGGTCATTTGAGGTCATCCGAGTTCACCATCACTTGTTTGTCAATAACTCGCGACATAATGAAAATAGAGAAGTAAAACCGACAGAAATGTGTTTGTCTTGTCGCGACACTTCTTGCCATATGCAACATGACCTACTTGGGTCTTGACCGCAGGTCAAGGTCATGTGATATGTGGTCAAATTTTTAAGTTGATCTAAAAAGTTGATCTAAGAATCTACATTGGTTCCCATGCATATCTTTCGAAGCGTCTTGACGAGACAACACAATGGCGTAAACTGTTTTCCGTTAGCAGAATTAGCTTAAAAGTTATTAGCGAAAAACGGTTTTGCAAAAAGACAGCATTTTTCCCTATTTTGATCTCTGGACAGTGGCGGATCCAGAGAGGCGTAGGGGCTGAAGCCCCCTGCCTTAGAAAACGGCGCCCTCGGGCACCACGGCGCCGAAGGCGCCGCGACGCCGTTCTTGCAAAGGATTTACCGGCGCCGAAGGCGCTGTAGATTTATCGGGAGGCCGCCAGGGCGCCCTTGTGTCTACCAACAGCGTCGTAGCACTCTTGAAAGGCACCCTGGCATCCTCAGAAGACAGCTTGCCGCCCTCACAATGCATTATGCCGCCCTCAGAAGGTACATCGCCACCCTCGGAAGGCATTATGCCGCCCTCGGAAGGCATCATGCCGCCCTCGAAAAGCATCGTGTCGCCCTCGGAAAACATCGTGTCGCCCTCGGAAAACATCGTATCGCCCTCGGAAGACATTTTGCCGCCCTCGGAGTGCATTATGCCGCCCTAGGAAGATGTCTTGTCGCCCTCTGACGGCATCTTGCCGCCCTCAGAGCACATTATGCCGCCCTCAGATCGCAATATGCCGCCCTCGGAAGGCATCCTGACGCCCTAAGAGCGCATTATGTCGCTCTTGGAATGCATCATGCCGCCCTCGGAAGACATCTTGCCGTCCTCGAAAGGCATGTTGCCGCCCTCAGATCGCATTATGCCGCCCTCAGAAGGCATCATGCCCTCCTCAGAGTCCAGAGAGCATTATGCCGCCTTCGGAAAGCATCATGCCGCCCTCGAAAGACATTTTGCCGCCCTCGAAGTGCATTATGCCGACCTCGGAAGATGTCTTGTGGCCCTCGGAAGGCATCTTACCGCCCTCAGAGCACATTATGCCGCCCTCAGAGTGCAATATGCCGCCCTCGGAAGGCATCCTGCTGCCCTCAGAGTGCATTATGCTGCTCTTGAAAGGCATCATGCCGCCTTCGGAGCAGACTTGTCAATGATTCATATTTGTCATGAGTCGATTCACAGTGATTCACGGACCATAATGAATGATTCAATCATGATTCAATCACTCAACATTACCATAATGAATGATTCAATCATGATTCAATCACTCAACATTACCTTAATGAATGATTCAATCTTGATTCAATCACTCAACATTAAAGGGAAGTGTCTACTCATTTGTCTAACTCCTTTGATTGTGAATGTGCGACTCTAAGATTGTATGAGCGTGATAGGGAGGTCATGCTCTACATGGGTGCCAATTTTCATGCACATCAGAATAGTGTGCTGGTTGACCTTAAACATATGACCTGCTCTAAATCCTTTGATTTTGAATGTGCGACTTTAAGATTTCATGAGCATGATAAGGAGGTTAGGTCCTACCAGTGTGCTAATTTTCATGCAAATCGGAATAGTCCGCTGTTTGACCTTAAACCTATCTGACCTGCTCTAACTCCTTTGATTTTAAATGTGCGACTCTAAGATTTTACCAGATTGATCACTAGGTCGGGATCTATCTGTGTACCAATTTTGAAGCCAATCCAAATAGTCCGCGAATGTATTTCCGAATGTGAATGTGAATGTGAGCCAATTGGACACGCGTGTTGTTTATTTTGATTATAAAATGATATTTATAATATTTATTATAATTGCAAATTCCAAGTTCCAAAAGCATTAATGACTTTACGTTTCATTTTTTTAAGCGAATAGAACATTTATTCTGATTTTGCATTAGGTATTATTTTTTATAAAGCATGATATGGAATAAAGCGCCGCCGATGCGACAGTGATATTTGGGACATGCGGAGGTCATGCAAATGTTTGTTTATGATTTAGTTTTTGATATGGTATAGCCTAGAAATTAGGACAAGGTGGGGTACCTTTTGATAATTTTTCGTATGAAAAAGGGTGTGCGTGTACTGTGTGGTTTATGAACCAAAGTATGAGTTAGTTACCTTTTCTAAGTATTTAGGTACCTACCCCTAACCCTACCAGTTCCAAGGTATTCACCTATATATATATATATATTAATATATATATATATATATATATATATATATATATATATATATATATATAT
>JAXIVJ010016508.1:0-28622 GCA_036785665.1 Chirona hameri | reverse complement strand
AAATAGGTAGCCAGAAATGAAACAGTGACTGTTTCAAGACAGTCACACGCTTCTAAATGAGATTATCACTACCATCATTTCAGTACAAAGCACGATCAGCACAGGAAGACCTGTCATATCATTATCCGCCACGCATAACATGTGATCAAAATCGTGCCCTCCCCACTGTGGTGTCATTACTCATTAGTTCCGCATCGGTGCGCAGCATGCATGTTGTTTGGCAGCCGTTTGGTGAAGCACAGCAACCCGCCATTTCCTATCGCAATATACAGACGTTCGACGCAGAAGATAAGACATGCATGGAGCCACATCACGGTCAAATACCTCAGTTCAGCGCGCGTATGTCGATTGTGGAATATTGTAAGGGAATATTGTCCGACCGTGCACACGCAAAGTGGTGTATTGGCTGTGGGCAGTTTCTTCTGCTTCGGGCGGTTCAGTTCATATGAACGGTACGGACTCAATGGAGAAGATAGAAGCTCCTGAGGTAGCCACCACTAGGTGTAAGAAGCGCCTTGTGCTAATCCCCTCCCCCTCCTCCTTAACCTTCATCGGATAAGTTTAGATACGGAGTCTCGAGTCAACTAAAGTCCACACTGCACCACTGTGGCGGGACTTGGCTATTCTGTTCTGGCCGAACGGCAGGGTTCTGTGCAAAAACGAGAGTTTTGCACAGCACCCTTTTAAAGTTTTCAGGATTGAACATATTTAAAAACCATTGTGCTCAACCGGATTGGATTTGGTTCGGTCCATGCCGTCCTATGTTGGCGGTAGCGACGTATTGTATTTATCACGTCAATCGAGACGCAAGTGAAACCAGCAATGAGTCGGCCCCATCTACACACAAATAATAACGACTACACACAGAGCACAGTCAGTCCCAGCCCCACACAGCAGACTCAGCTACAGTCAGTCCCATCCACATACAGCAGACTCAGCTACAGTCAGTCCCAGCCCCACACAGCAGACCCAGCTACAGTCAGTCCCAGCTCCACACAGCAGACTCAGCTACAGTCAGTCCCATCCACATACAGCAGACTCAGCTACAGTCAGTCCAGATTAAAACAGTCAGCAGCCCCACACAGCAGACTCAGCTACAGTCAGTCCAGATTAAAACAGTCAGGCTGGTCACCAGCTAGTGTGATCCCTGCCTTGCCAAGCACAGCGCAAACGCAACTGCACAACACTAACAACACACAACACACAAAACAACACTGCACAGCGCAATGCCGTGCTTTGAGCACCAACCGCTTCGGACAGATGAACAATTACACATTCTGCGGTGAAGGCAGCGGTACCAACCGATACCCGGGCACGACTGATGAGCACAGTCTCACCGACACCGACAATACTAATACTGACACTGACACCGACACCGACACCGACACCGAGACACCGACACCGACAATACTGACACTGACACTGACACCGACACCGACACCGACACCGACACCGAGACACCGACACCGACAATACTGACACCGACACCACCGACACCGACACCGACACCGACACCGACACCGACACCGACAATACTGACACTGACACCGAGACACCGACACCGAGACACCGACACCGAGACACCGAGACACCGAGACACCGACACCACCACCGACACCGACACCGACACCGAGACACCGACACCGAGACATCGACACCGACACCGACAATACTGACACCGACACCGACACCGACAATACTGACACTGACACCGACACAGACACCGACACTGTCACTGCACCGACACAGACACCGACACTGTCACTGACACTGACACTGACACCGACACTGTCACTGACTCACAGACACCGATCCTGATACCGATACCAATCCTGATACCGATACCGATACCGATACCGATACCGATACCGATACCGATACCGATACCGATACCGATACCGATACCGATACCGATACCGATACCGATACCGATCCTGATACCGATACGGGCACTGATGCAGTGTCCCAAAGTTTACTGATTTGGGTGGGAAATGACACACAAATGTGAATAATTGTTCACTCCCAAATCATGAATTGATATTGATTCTGACAAAAATATTGACTAAAATACATGATCGACGAAAACTACTGCTTTTCATATTCAAAACAAATCAGTATTGTACCATTTTGTATATAATTTTCCACTTGCATGGTCTTTTTTTGGCTCAAACTCCCCTCCCCCTCCCTCCCCCTCCCCTTTACCTTATTTTTACCTTATTTTTATGCGCATATTTGCAACCATATTTTCAACCATTCTTGCGCAGTGCATCGTATGTTATCATTGGCCACAGGCTACTGTACTGTTAACTGTGCGGTTATATTTTCCGAATTCCTGACAAAGTTGTGACCTCTAAAATATATCACAGTAACCATACCGTTTTACCACTCTACATCCGGGTATGTAGTTGACAAATGACAACCACCATCCCTGGGTAAGCATGAGCAGTGGCCGTCAAAACTCAAAGTGGCAGCTCTACTCGTGGATCGCTCGTGTTTTGGTTTCTGTCACTCTGTTAACTCCTGGACAAGGCCGTGTGTTGACCTCAAAGCCTCCAGAGAACACATTACGTCGCTGGGTGTCTGTGATCAGATCATTTACTGAAATGAAGGCTTGATTGAGGCAGGAAGTTTGGCTCACCGATAAAAGACAAAACCTGAGGTCACCACTTAACCTTGACCTGAGGTCAATTTTTAAGTTGACTTAACAAGGTCACCATGTATATCATTCAAAGCGCCTTGACGAGATCAACAGAATGGCGTGCACAGTTTTTCGTTATCTGTATTAAGTAGAAAAGTAAATAGCGAAAAACGATTTTGCACAAAAACAGCATTTTTCCCCTTTCTTGACCTCTGGAGCCTCAAATATTGACCCGAGATCAAATTTGAGGACAACTTGTCTATTCAAAATTTAACTGGCTGGCGTTTGCTTTTTCCGTTTGTTTCTAACTAGCATAGTTTCCGAGATATATGGGAATTTCTGGAGCGAAGTCCTAAAACAGGAAAAACAGGAAAATTTGGCCTTTGATGACCTCTGGTGACCTCAATTTTCAGTTCGTGTTCGGCGCAAACCCCCTGCAGTGCGCGGGTTAATAATCTGACCAGTTATGTTCGTGTTAAAGGGACTGTCCCACCTTTGTGAAAGTTGTCGAATCACACTTAATTGTATGCCTACATGTCAGGCGAGGTCAGCTGAACATGTTCGTGAACTTTTTTTCCAAAAAAAAATGCCTATCTTGGAAGATATTCAACTTTTAGTTTTAAGCGAAAAGTTGGGTCCGTGACGTCATATGATTTTGATTTAATAACAGGGAAATCCTTTGTGCTACCAAATATGGCACAATTTTTTGTCGACATCTATTGCGCAGAAAAAGCGAACCACCCGGTGTCTAGTTTGGCTTAGATTGCGAAACACCCGGGGATCGAGAAATGAAAGACGAAAATATTCCAAGGCTGACCTTAAAACAAGTCGACTATCATTACCAGTTGGGTAAAGAGACGACGCTGTCGGTTTAGAGTCCCTATTCAAATACACATGGGCCTTATTTTTTACAGATGTCAAAATCAAACTCGAATATCTTTTTGATTAGAGCATTGTGGTTGTTTTAACTGCTACCATACTTAATTGCAATGCCTAGCCATAAAAATGGCTATCTCAACTCGAATATCTTTTTGATTAGAGCATTGTGGTTGTTTTAACTGCTACCATACTTAATTGCAATGCCTAGCCATAAAAATGGCTATCTCAACTCAAATATAATGTTAAGGTGGGATAGTCCCTTTAGTCCCTTTAGTCCCTTTAAAGGGAATAAATCGGTCACCTGAAAGTTGTTTTGAAATTTGGCTATACGGGGTATTTCGAGCTGAAAAAAAACGAATATAGCATATGTTTGGACGATAGATGGCTATCCGTCGAAAAATGGGCATGTTTCTCTTTTCTCCTTCATGGTCATACAAAACTCCATGACATTATGACGTCATGCATAATGCATATGGCAGCTTGGATATGGAAACTATTGCACACAATAATGACGGACTTTAGGCATATATACGCAGGCTGCTTGTAACGTAAATAATATTTGTGAGGAACCGCAACAAGTTTCGTGACCCGATCGGGGCACGAAACAGCGTCTTCTAAAAGGGCCCACTAGTCATGTGTCGAAATTGCTTAGCGAAGCGAGGTAATTATTTCACCACAGCCCGTTTTTCGATCTGCTCCACAAATCTGCTACCTCAGTTCAAAACCCCATGTTAAAGGTGAACTATTCCCTTTAAGACGGAAACCGGTTACATCTACCGAGTGTAATAAAACCAGTTTGGGCCGGCTTATGAGGACTCGTATTAGCCGAACCTGTAGCAGATAGCCGAAGCACTCGGCGACCTGAATCGGTACGAGCGCGATACCTCAGACTCAAGGGTCTCACTATGCATGTTATCGAGTACCTACCCAGCGGGGACGCCTCAGAAGGACGGGAAAGGACACTGGGTCACGATTCAGAACAGGAAAGTACAGACTTATCTCCACGTGCATTGGCCGAGTCCACTGGCAGGTCATCGTACCTCCGATGACGTGATGTTCATGGCTCTGACTCTGAGTGACCTCAGAGTGACCTCAGTGACCTCAGAGGGACCTCAGAGTGACCTCAGAGTGACCTCAGAGTGACCTCAGTGACCTCAGTGACCTCAGAGTGACCTCAGAGTGACCTCAGAGTGACCTCAGAGTGACCTCAGAGTGACCTCAGAGTGACCTCAGAGTGACCTCAGTGACCTAAGTGACCTCAGTGACCTCAGAGTGACCTCAGAGTGACCTCAGAGTGACCTCGGAGTGACCTTAGTGACCTCAGAGTGACCTCAGCGTGACCTCATAGTGACCTCAGTGACCTACCTCAGAGTGACCTCGGAGTGACCACGGAGTGACCTCAGTGACCTCAGTGGCATCAGTGACCTCAGTGACCTCAGTGACCTCAGAGTGTCCTCAGTGACCTCAGAGTGACCTCAGAGTGACCTCAGAGTGACCTCAGAGTGACCTCAGAGTGACCTCAGTGACCTCAGAGTGACCTCAGTGACCTCATAGTGACCTCAGAGTGACCTCAGAGTGACCTCGGAGTGACCTCGGAGTGACCTCGGAGTGACCTCAGTGACCTCAGTAACCTCAGTGACCTCAGTGACCTCAGTGACCTCAGTAACCTCAGTGACCTCAGTGACCTCAGTGACCTCAGTGACCTCAGAGTGACCTCAGGGCGTGATTAGAGCGTGCTTAGAGGGTGTTAGAGTAAGCTTAGCCCGTGCTTAGAGCGTATCGACCGGATCCTGGCACAGGATGGCGGCATCTGGGCAGCAGCCCCAAGTACCTCAATATTGCGCTCGCCAGTCCGTTTGACTTGCGGCCGCGGTCGGTCGGTGGCCGGAGTGAGTTCTGCGCGCGCGCGCGCGCGCGCGCGCGCGCTCTCGCTCTCGCTCTCGCTCTCGCTCTCGCTCTCGCTCTCGCTCTCGCTCTCGCTCTCGCTCTCGCTCTCGCTCTCGCTCTCGCTCTCGCTCTCGCTCTCGCTCTCGCTCTCGCTCTCGCTCTCGCTCTCGCTCTCGCTCTCGCTCTCGCTCTCGCTCTCGCTCTCGCTCTCGCTCTCGCTCTCGCTCTCGCTCTCGCTCTCGCTCTCGCTCTCGCTCTCGCTCTCGCTCTCGCTCTCGCTCTCGCTCTCGCTCTCGCTCTCGCTCTCGCTCTCGCTCTCGCTCTCGCTCTCGCTCTCGCTCTCGCTCTCGCTCTCGCTCTCGCTCTCGCTCTCGCTCTCGCTCTCGCTCTCGCTCTCGCTCTCGCTCTCGCTCTCGCTCTCGCTCTCTCTCTCTCTCTCTCTCTCTCTCTCTCTCTCTCTCTCTCTCTCTCTCTCTCTCTCTCTCTCTCTCTCTCTCTCTCTCTCTCTCTCTCCCTCTCTGGCTGACCAGTGTGGCTCCACCACAGAACTGTCTCTATGACAGCCAAAAGCGAGCCTTGAGCACGACGTGCTCGGATTCGGATTCAATGCAGCATTGGCCAACCGACCAGACAGCCAATCAGGATGCGACTTCAGCATGACAGTTGCGACTACATAAGAACACAAGCTGCCTTGTAGGTATCAGCCGTGGAGGGCTGCTTAGCAAAACCCGTATAACCCCAGATATATGAATTGTGAGTTTGCGCCAATCCCTAACATAGGACGTGAGAGGGAGCGGTGCATTATGCTTGCGAAAATGCAGTTATATGCAGCACAGTGAACGCGCCACTGGCGAGAGGCGACTGCTGGTCGACTCTATATGGCTGGCTACACACTACACAGCACAACACAAGCTGAGAAGTTACCCCAATAGCGAGCGACCTCACCATGGCGAGCAGCACCAAAATCGCTCAGAAAACAAGGCATCCATCAACCAGTTTCAGTGGACAGGGGCCTCCAAAGTGTCACCAATGATTACGATCGTCTCCCTTTGCCAGCAGCATCGTGAGTCGTGAGTCGTGAGTCGTGAGTCGTGAGTCGTGAGTCGTGAGTCGTGAGTCGTTGGTCGTGGGTCGTGATGTTTCCCGCGCTGCAGCAAATAACCAGGCAGCTAAAAGAGAGATAGCACTCAAAGAGGTGTTAATAGCGCACCCATTAGCCCGGCCGGTCCGGGGCACCGTGAGCACGGCGTGTCAGTGTTTGTGTCGGCGTTTGTGCCAGCGTCCGTGTGGGGAGCATCCTCTGACCTCGCGGTACCGGCGGCGGGGACGGGTTGGCGGTAGCCGTCGGGGGCGGACTGCTGCCACCGCGGCACGAACACCACCCGGTGGTGCTCGTAGTGACACCAGCAGCATCACCGGTCACCACTGGCCGCCGCCCGTTCAGCGGAGCTCGCTCCGGACAGAGCTGTCTCCGGACAGAGCTGTGGCTCCAGTCAGAGCCGGGAGCAGACAAGCAAAGTCCGCGACTGTATAGCCTGAGTGACATGCGGTAGTCAGGTCAGGAAGAGTGGAGTTTATTCGACGATTATGATTAGGGCTTTGGGGCGCCTCAACTATTTAGTTATGTGGGGCTCATAGTTTATTAGACGCTTGGGTGTTGATTACATAAATGTGGCCGGGTAAGACCAAGACAGTTTCATTGTAAGGAAAGCTAATTGATCAGTGAGCAGGGTTGTGTGTTAATTACACCCAGACAGAAAAATTGAAGTGTAGAGAAAAAACAATAATACCCTGTCACATGATTACAAGGGCGTAGCGACTATACCGCAAATGCCGCAAATGCCGCAAATGCCGCAAATACCGCAAATACCGCAAATACCGCAAATACCGCAAATACCGCAAATACCGCAAATACCGCAAATACCGCAAATACCGCAAATACCGCAAATATTGCAAATATCGCAAATGCGGTATGCCTCGATCCTGATGCTCGCTTAGGGAATTTGATGCCCCTTGTGGAACACGGTGCCCCCAACCCAATGTCGTGCTACCCACTGCATTGCGAGAGGCGTGATTCCCTTAGTAGGAGATACGATGATCCCTAGTGGTCCCCTTGTAAAATATGTGATACCCATAGTGGAAGATGTGATGTCTCTAGTGGAGGATGTGATGTCCCTAGTGGAAGATGTGATGCCTCTAGTGGAAGATGTCATGCCTAGTGGAAGATGGCATGCCTCTACTGGAAGCTGTGATGCCCTTTCTGGAAGCCATGATGTCCCTAATGGAAGATGTGATGTCCCTAATTGAAGATGTGATGCCCTAGTGGAAGATACGATGCCCCTACTGGAAGATGTGATCCCCTAGTGGAAAATGTGAAGCCCTAGTGGAATGTGATGCCATTGGTGGAAGATGTGATATCCCTACTAGAAGATGCAGGGTCCTAGGATTGCTTGGGTGCGGAGTGGAAAATTCTGGCTAAAAATAATCCTAAAGAGCAGAAAATTCAACCAAATAACATATGTACTCTGCTTTATTAATATCCAATTACCTGCTCTCCAGAATTAGTTATTAGGTACCTATGCCAATTCTTACCTGTCTTCCCTACACAGGCTGTCCCCATCATTACATCCATTAATCAGTATGAGGGTTCCAATTATCAAATACATTTTCAAATAAGGAGTGGAAAATCCCAGTAAAACTCGGGAAAGAGAGCGGAAAAATAGTATCCATAGGGTGTCATTTCCCACCAAAATTTACCAATGCTAGGACACTGAGAAGATGTGATGCCCCTACTGGAATCTCTGATGCCCCTACTGTCACTGAACTGGGATCTCTGATGCCTCTAATTGAAGATGTGATGCCCCTATAGTGGAAGATGTGATGCCCCTATAGTGGAAGATGTGATGCCCCTATAGTAAAAGATGTGATGCCCACAAGTGTGTGTGTCTGCATATATTTTTTTTTAGAGCCTGGCCCATTTAGAAGAGGTTGTTGCACCTGCACCTTTACAGCAGTTCACAAACCATAACGTGACCTGTCAAATAAATTGGCCTCCAACAAACGGAGGCTTATCTTTTCCTAATGGACGCCTATCAGCACATCCCCCCAACCAGTGTCAGAGAAGTGGCCTGTTTCTCCATTTTTCTGAACTCGGAAGTTTTGTTCTGTGAAAACTTTGACTGTAAAGAATGTTTTTTGTCTGCGGGTGCAAATGGCTGACGAGCATAAAACATCGACGGAGATTTTCTTTCTGAAAAATGGCCGGAATGCGACAGTGATGCGACACATTTTTTTTTTTAAACATGTAAGGCGGAACCTCCAAGTTACCAACAACCGAAATTTCTGCAGTGATTCAGGGAAGGAAAACTGGTACTTTTCCAAAAAATTACACCAAAAACTTTGTAAAACCTCCCAAAAAAGTATGTGCATATTCAGGCTACAACCCTGCCACCCATACCATCATCATCGGGGCCATGTATAACCCTGGGACACTAAAAACATGTTATGCATGGGGTGGTACAGGGGAGTACTTTGGGGCCGATTCTGTTTTTATTGTTCACTAATGACTTAACTCTTTTTTATTTACCATGGCCAGCTCATCATGTATGCAGATGATTCGCAATTTATTGATGTGGATTCTCCGCCTAACGTTGGTGACCTCTGTGTCAGAGCGGAGACCACGCTGGAAACTGTCCTAAATGGGACAAAATTAATGGAACAGCCAGAATGGCCACTTCCACCACCAAAGTGGACACTCTCCCCATCAACTTAACAAACATGCCAGAATGGCCCAAGCCACCTCCAAAAAGGCCAATTCACCACCAAAAAGACGAATCCACCACCAACGATGCCAGATGGAATATGGAATACAGAAACCCGACTAAACAGCATGAACATTGAACAGCATCAGGGTGCCGGCGGAGGACTTTGAACAATCACCCAAATTAATAACTATTGTTAAGCAACTTGCTGGTCAAAGACATGCCAGAATTTACATACTTGAAACTTCTCATACTCCCTGTTCGCCGTTATCAGCGATCATTGGCATCGAGCTAGGATTTTAGGTTACGGGGAGGATGGATAAATCCAAGATAAATTGGTATGCCGATCGACCTAGCTTCATAGGCGTCGCCAGGATTTTTAGGCTGGGGTGGGCAAAATGCAAATGAAAACTAAAGCCGGACCACTACGGGTCAAATGGTGAAGACCCCTCCCAAATCGGTCGGATAGGTTCGGAGCGTGACGTCGTCGGCAACGATTTTTGGTGGTTTTGGTCCAATTTGTTCAACTTACATTGGACTAAAGTGGATAAAACTCAAAACGGCACCGTTTTGGACCGCGCCAGATCGAAGATTCCATGACAAATCTTCGTCCCGCATTTCTTCGTCGGTCATTTCTTCGTCCGCATTTCTTCGTCGCGCGTTTCTTCGTCTCGCATTTCTTCGCATCCGCAAATATTCATTTGCCGATACGAAGAAATGCGAGACGAAGAAACGCGCGACGAAGAAATGCGCTACGAAGAAACGCTAGACGAAGATTTGCGGACGAAGAAATCCGCTACGAAGAAATGCTGGACGAAGAATTGTCCGGACACCCAGATCGAATGGTGAAGGCCCCACCCAAATCGGTCCCCATAGGTATAACATTGACCTGGCTCCGCTCGGGTGCACGTGTCTCCGCGTCTTGGCCTATCTGATGCCCTTTAGTTAGTATTTGTCAGGGTAATTTGTTGTCAAAATGTGGCTGGAATATTGGTCTTTCATATGAAGTACGCATTTCTGTAATTCAAGATTGTGTTTGGTTTCTTGGGCTACATTTCTAAGCCAGCGTCATGGCGCCTAGTGCGCCAAATTCGCCACCCTGCATCCACAATGAACTACTGTGTTTTGCAGTGAACAAGGCCAACTCTGTACCATTTGAGACTTGTCAAGAGCTGTGTTGATTTCTACAATGGTGATAAAATCCAAGAGGCCAAGGATCTCCTGTGGGAGTCGGTCGTCGCTGTGGAGCATGGTGACCGCCGTGACTTGCGACACATCAAGCGAAAAAAACACTGGAACCTGCTCAAAAGAGAGGGCAGACTGTGAAGATATTATGAAAGCACTCCAGGTTTGTGACAGGGAGGGCACTGCCATGCCCAAGTCCTGTGCCATTGACTTAGGCAACATCCCCCCTACCAATCCGGAAAATATGGACATCTCAGTCCTTCTAGGCCAGCTCTCCCAGATGCAGGCTGACATGGGCACTCTTAAAGAAGCTGTGCAATCTCTGCAAGAGACGTCCACCAAAACCTGTGTGGGCTCACACACAAATCAAGCCCCTCCACCACAGTGGGCCAATGTGGCTGCCTTGCCACCAAAACCAGCTCAAGCAGTGCCACGTGGGGAAGTACCCCAACAGCCACAACAGATCCAGCAGCAACAACAGGCGCACCAACATCAACAGCAGCAGTGCCAACAGGTGCAGCATGAGAAAACTCAGGTGCAGCAGCAGCCTCACATTGTGGACGATGATGGCTTCACACTAGTTGCCAAGGCAAAAAAGCCAAACAGTCGCAGGAAGATGGGGGTGACGGGGATGAACTCCTCTACTCTGCTTAGGGGTGTTGCTGCTCCACCAAGGAAATCCTACCTCTTTGTTGGGAGGCTTGACCCGGACACTACCAGTGAAGCTGTAGAGTCGCATGTGAACTGGCTACTTAGTGGTAGTGGCAAGGCAAGTGTTGAAGAAATTCATCACTGTGCTTCAACCTATGGGTACAAAGGATTTAAGGTTACTGTACCAGCTGAGGAAGTTAACCTGATCCTTCTTCCTGATAAGTGGCCTACCCATGTATCCATCAAAAGGTACTACCAACCTAAGGTGGCTAAGAGTGCAGCCAAACCTGTAAGCACCCTAAAGCAGATAGCATGCAGTGCCAGTGTGGGTAATGTGTCATGTGTTTAGTGTAGTGTTTGTGTTCCCTCACCTCTTCAAACATGCTCAAAATCTGCTCCTTTAACTGTCACTCCCTGAAAAGCTCATTGTCTGAAGTGTATTAAATCTGTGACATGCATGACATAGTGTTTTTACAAGAAACCTGGCTAGCTAAATTTGAATTACATATATTGAGCAACATTCACAAAGACTTCCTTGGTCAAGGAATCTCTGCCTTTGACTCCTCTAGTGCACTTTTAAACGGCAGACCTTTTGGCGGTGTAGCTATCTTATGGAAGAAGACATTACAATCCAGTACGAAAGTAAATACTATAAACAAATGGGTGATGGAAATTGACATATTGACAAATTTGGGTACAGTGTCATTACTTAATGTGTATCTTCCAACAGACTATAGAGATTTGGAGAGCCATGACCAATTCTGCATGTACCTTGGGCAGCTTGCTTGCACACTTGATGCTATTGGTACAAAAACAAACTACTTTGGTATAATTGGTGATTTCAATGCCAACAGTCATGGTTCAACCTTCTTTACTGAACTCACATAATTTTTTTCAGAAAATGACCTCCTCTTATCTGATCTAAATATCATAGGCCCCTCAAGAAACACATACACTTTTGTCAGTGCTGCTCATGGGTCTACATCATGGCTGGATCACTGCATTTGCAGTCCTAGTCTGCACTCTGCCATCCAAAGTATATTTGTGAACTATGATATTAGTGTTACTGACCGTATGCCATTAGTAATGGAGTTTATTTTACAACCTACTGTACTTGTGTCCCATGAGCCAGTTATCCCAAAGTTGTCAAAACCTTGCTGGAGCTCTGCAAATGTGCAAGATGTGATTGCATACAATCATTCAATTCATGGGGAGCTAGGCCCACTTTTCCACTTAATCATCAGAGAGCTTAGAACCATGTGTAGTACAAATTGTGAGCAGGGCTCACACTTAGCCAAAATATCAAACTGTTATAAGGCTTTGACAGATGCCATCACTTTCAGTGGGACTCACTGTATTGTGCAAAAGCGGGTACATCACAATAATCACCCTAAATCTGTTCCTGGATGGAATCACTCTGTAAAACTGTTGCATGAATTGGCCTGAAAGGCATTCCTGCACTGGAGGTCATGTGGCTCACCCAAAGAGGTGTGAGGGACGCTCCAGCCCCACCGGACTGGAGACCCTGGGTCCGCCGATGGCGCGGACCGGCGCGTGACCCTGTGCCCGGGGTCGCGGGGCGGCGGCGAGGGAACGTCAGTCTTTGCAAGGTGAGTGACCCGCGCGGAGCTCACACTGGTGACAGCGGTGCTCGGTGCATCGCCGGTGAGCAGTTTCTGCTGTAGTGTTCGGAGGACGTGCTGCGGAGACATTGGACATGGCGGAGCGTGGCTCGGACAAGTTGGTGTGGGGGGAAGGAGAAACGATACAGGATTATTTGCGGCGCGTGGATGCCTATGCGCTGTTAGGGGATGAAAAGAAGACCATCGGGAAAACTCTGCTTGGACTCGGCCATCGCATCAGCGTCATCGATTCGCTCAGTGAAGCGGACAAGAGTTCAGTGACCAACCTCAAGACGGCCCTGCTGAGAGAATTCGGCGACACCACACAACACAGCCAGCGGCAGTTCCTGACGAGACAGAAGCGGGACGGTGAGACCTACGGCATGTATCTGTCAGCTCTTCGGGTGCTGTTTCAATCTGCCTACGCGTCCAGCCCAGGTCAGTCCGGTGCCGAGGAAAAGTCGGCGGTAGGAAAGGCTCTGATTAAGTCGACGTTCCTGGGCGGCATCGATAGCGCGGTGGCGGGGCAGCTCCGCCTGTTATTCCCGGACGCTGATGTCCAGGATTTGCCCACCCATGCCAAGCAGATTCAGGAAGCTATGGGCCTGCAAAATCGGAACGCGAGCGTTTGCCAGGTTGTTGAGCATTCTGCGGGGCCGGACCAAATCGCTGCGCTCCGCTCCGAGATGCAGACCCTGACCGAGGCCGTCAATGCTATTCGCTTCGCCGATACTGGCCGGGGCCGGGCGGCCGCGCCGACCTTCGGCCGCAGCGGCGGAGCGCCGGGCCGCAGCGGAGCGGCGGCGCTTGGGTCACGCAGGCCGCCTGGGGCGCCGGCGCCGGCCGTCCCGGCTTGGGCTTGGGCGGCGACCGGGAATAGCGGCGCGCCCGAAGCCGGGGCCTGGGAAGGCAGCCCCGGCGGGGCGGGGCGAGGCCGAGCCGCGCCGGCTTGGGCGGCGACCGGGCGCAGCGGCGCGCCCGAGGCCCAGACCTGGGAGGGCGGCCCCGGCGGGGCGGGGCGGGGCGGGGCCGGGCCGCGCGCGAGCCCACGTGCTGGACGTGCGGGGAGCCGGGCCACGTGCAGAGGTGGTGCACGCGCGCGCCGCTGGCTGGGGGCCGCGGCCGGCCGACGCCCCTGGTATGTTGGGTGTGTGGCGAATTCGGACACACCCGCTACCAGTGTTCTGCGGCGTATTTAAACTGAAGAGGGTCGCTGCTGCGGGGCGAGCGGCGGCTCCAGGGACATGGAAAGCCCCTGAATGTCAGATGCCGAACTCTCTGCACGTGCGGGGGAAGGTTGGTAAATTGGACTGCACATGGATGGTGGACACGGGCGCGTCAGTCTCCTGTGTGTCCGCATCTCTGCCGGGAATTCAGGCGATGCACCACGAACCCACGGACGTTAGGCTCGTAGCAGCTAACGGAACGCCTCTGGTGTGTTTGGGTGTGTTAATGACTGACATAGCAGTGGGTCCGGGACTGATTCGAAACGGCGTGAAGGTGTGGGTCGTGGAGAACCTGTCAGCTCCTGGAATTCTGGGGAATGACGTACTCCACAAGTTCGGACAGTTTTCGGTGGATTTCGGGGGTCGCGTGCTGGAGCTGGCCGGACAGCGGGTGCCGCTGGAGGCGCGCGCGAGCGGCGCGCCGGTGCAGTCGGTCCAGGTGCGTCTGGGGCGCGACTGCGTTCTCGAGCCACACTCGGAGCGGGTGGTGGAGGTCAGCGCTGTGGACTTCGGCGCCGAGGAGCGGGACGTCGTTTTTGAACCGGATTCTGCAAGCAGTCAGCGTTTGGGAATAACGCTGCCGTCCACAGTCGTTCGGTCTAGCCCAGAGAACAGAATGCCTGTGCTGGTATCGAACCGTGGGAACCTACCAGTCAAGCTGTACGGCAACATGATGCTGGGAGAAGTGGCAGCTGTCCAGGTGACAGGAAATGGACAGAATCTGAAGGCATGTCGACCTGGACCAGCACAAGTGGACCTCACTCAGGCAGAGATAACCGAATCAGAGAAAACGAAGGTCGAGAAGCTGTTCAACAGATATCGCGACACGTTTGCAAATAATGATGACGAACTGGGCCAGACACATCTCAGACAGTTCAGGATTGTGACAGGGGACTGTCCACCGGTTGCAGTCCCGGCGCGGCGCACGCCGTACCACCTGCGCGAAGAAGTTGCCGTCCAGATACGGAAAATGGAACGGCAAGGTGTCATCCAGAAGTCTAATTCACCCTGGTCAGCTCCGCTGCTGTTAGTCAAAAAGGGTGATGGGAGCTATCGTTTTGCAGTTGATTATCGTTCTCTGAACGCAAAAACGGCAACAGAAGTGGCATATCTCCCAACAGTACGCGAATGTCTGGACAGTCTGGCCGGTTCAAGGTTATATACCACTCTGGATCTCAATTCAGCATATTGGCAGGTTCCCATTGCATCAGAAGATCGTGGAAAGACCGCGTTCTGCACCGAAACAAATCACTGGGAGTTTTTTGTTATGCCATATGGATTGAAGAACGCACCCAGCTGCTTCACTCGGCTGATCGCAGATGCATTGCGGGGTCTGTTGGGTAACGGGGTGACGGCCTACCTGGACGACATCATCATCGGTGGCAAGACGTTTCAGGAGCACCTGTCGCTGTTGGAAGCGGTGCTGGAGCGACTGAAGCAAGCTGGGCTGACAGTGAAGAGCAAGAAAGTCGTCGCCTGCCGTCGGAAGCTCCGGTTCCTCGGGCATCTGGTTGGGAACGGGGTGGAGCCGGACCCGGGAAAGGTGGAAGTAATCAGATCCTGGCCCAGGCCTACGTCAACAAAGGAATTGCGCTCATTTCTCGGCCTCTGTGCGTACTACAACGACTTCGTTCCCGATATACAACGGATGGCGGCGCCACTGCACCAGATATCGGGGAAGGCCAAGTTCAGCTGGGATGACGAGCGCGAGACAGCGTTTGAGAACCTGAAGGCGGCACTCAGCGAGACCGCCACTCTACAGTTCCCAGACATGCAGAGGGAGTTCGAGATCAGCACAGACGCCTCGGATACAGGTTTGGCCTGTATTCTTTCACAAAGAGACGAATTGGGAAGAGACCGACCGGTCTGCTTTGCATCCAAAGCGTTCACCGATAACGAGAAGAACTGGCACATTCGTGACAAAGAGGCCTTTGCGTTCGTGTTTGCCTTACGGAAATTTCGACCGTACCTCCTCGGAAAGAAATTCAAGTGGTTCACAGACAACCGCAGTTTGACGTGGCTGCGCAACACAAGAGATCCTCGAGGCCGTTACGCTCGGTGGCTTGAAGAAATTGAAGAGTTCGACTTCAGCGTGGAATACCGTCGGGGAGAAGACAATTCACATGCTGATGCCGTCTCCAGAGTGCGTGTCTGTGCCACGCAAGAGGATGAGCTGCAGACTCTGGAGGCGGTGAGCGAGGTCGACATGGTCAAGGCACAAAGGGAGGACACACACTTGAAGCAGCTGTACAGCGAGGTCCGGCTGCAGCGCTCGCACGGACCAGCGACAGTGAAGTGGAGGAAGTTGGGCTGGGAACCGAAGCTCGGACCGGGAGGCAGCTTGCTGTTGGCCACGCGGAGGCGGAAGGAGTTGCTGCTTGTGCCGGAGAAGTTCATTCCGTTGGCTCTCCGTCTTAAGCATGATGATGCTGGACACTTCGGAGCGGGCAAAACGGAGGCGCTGTTGCGGCAGGCTGGCTACGGCTGGCTAACGATGAAGCAAGACGTGAAGCGCTACTGCCGCAGCTGCGTCACGTGCGCTAAGGCAAACGATCCCCACAGAAGGTACCGGGCGCCGCTGTCGGTGACGACACAGCCAACCGAAGCTTGGCAGCACGTGGCATTGGACCTGATGGGACCAATCGGCACCACACCAACCGCCCGAGGGAGCCGGTATATTCTAGTAGCACTAGATCTGCTCTCCAAGGGTGTTGAGGTGGTCGCAATTCCTGATAAATCAGCCAAAGCGGTAGCTGAAGCGCTGGTGGAGAACGTTTTCTATAGGCACGGACTGCCTGAGTCGCTTCTGACTGATCGAGGGCTCGAGTTTGACAACAAGTACATGCTAGCTCTGGCACGAGCGGTGGGCATTGATCGGAAGAAAGTCAGTGCGTTTCATCCACAAAGTAATGGTGCTGTGGAAAGATGTAACCAGACGCTGGGATCTTTACTGCGAAGAATGGCTCAGGAGCGAGCAGGAGACTGGGATGAGCACCTGTCCCTGGTTCGATTCCAGTACATGACTGCAGAGCACAGGGCAACCGGACATTCGCCTTTCTACCTTCAGTTTGGCCGTGACCCCCGCACACCGCGTCTGACTGAGAGAGTCGAGCCGACCGGACGGCCGCCGGACGAGAACTCCTGGGTGGAGCGGCTCACCAAGGAGCTAAAGGAAGCCCACGCCGCCGTGGTGGAGAGGGAAGAAAGGACGAAGCTACTGCGACAGGAGCGCAGTCACCGGAGTGCGCACGTCGCCCGCTACAAGGCTGGGGACCTGGTGTTCCAGCGGCGTCCGCCCAAGCCTGGCCAGCCGGGGAAGCTGCAGCCTCGCTGGGACGGCCCGTACATCGTGGTGGAGTGTCGACAGGGCGACGTGTACCTGATCAAGAGGGCAGACAACTTCCGGCGGCGGTATGTTCGGCATCATGATCGACTGAAGCCGTTCGAGGAGAGGGAGGAGCGTCTGATGGCGAAGCAGCCGGCAGACGCTGCAGCAGCCAGCGGAGTAAACGGGCGAGACGGCGGACAGCGCATCGCGCCGGACGAGTCGAGTGACTCATCCACGTCATCAGACGAAGGTTGGACAGAAGATTCGTCGTCATCGTCATCCGAATCAGACGGGGAAGCGGAAGCAGCGGCCGCCAGTCCTCTCCCCCGTCGGAGCGCCAGGCATCGCAGGCCGCCGGCCAGATGGCCGGAGGGCCAGTGGACGCGATAGCGCTGCCGGCTCCGGGGGAGGGGGAGGGGTGGGGGGACATCGGAGGAAGAGGAAGAGGAAAATCTGCGAGGAGGGGAAGGTGTGAGGGACGCTCCAGCCCCACCGGACTGGAGACCCTGGGTCCGCCGATGGCGCGGACCGGCGCGTGACCCTGTGCCCGGGGTCGCGGGGCGGCGGCGAGGGAACGTCAGTCTTTGCAAGGTGAGTGACCCGCGCGGAGCTCACAGAGGGTCATGTGGCTCTGCAGATGAAGCAGACTAGACTGTCTTTCAAATATGTGTTAAGGAGTTGTAGAAGGAAACAGAAAAGGCTAAACGCAAACAAGCTAGCTATGTCTTTGCATAATCAGGAACCCAATCGCTTCTGGACCATGGTGAAGCAGCAAATGGGTGGTAGTATCCCCCTCCCCCCTAGTTTTGGTAGCATTACAGGGAACACCAATATTTCAAATATGTGGAAGCACCATTTTCAAGCATTGTTCAATGACAATAGCTGCAGCAGTGACTGTGCAATGCTAAATCAGCTTAAGAGTGTCCCATCCCCCTGTACTCCTACCATTACTACAGAGGATGTGAGCTGTGCAGTGGCTAAGCTAAAAAGTGGGATGTCTGCAGGGTGGGACCATATGTCTACTGACCACCTGCTACATTTGCAACCTGACATGCTTTCCATCATTGCGATCCTATTCAATACCATGATTAACCACTCAAATCTGCCTGATGGCCTGGTCTATTCATTGCTAGTTCCTCTGATTAAGGATAAAGGTGGTCTGCTAGATGACAAATCAAATTACAGGGCTATAGCTCTTTCTACGACACTGTCAAAAGTACTAGAACTCATTCTGATTGAGAGGCTGGAACCCTTCTTATTTACAAGTGATGCTCAATTTGGGTTTAAGACAGGACATTCCACCACTCTTGCTACGTATGTACTCAAAGAAACAATTAATAACTATACTAAGTTGGGCAGTCCAGTATATGCCTGCTTTCTTGATGCAAGTAAAGCATTTGATAGAGTCTGTCATTCAAAGCTCTTTCAGATACTGTCTGAAAGAGGAGCTCCCTCATCCTACCTGAAACTTCTACTGAGCTGGTACAGGAACCAAACAATGGGAGTGAAATGGGCTAACAGTTCCTCTGATCCCTTCTCTGTAGAAAATGGTGTGCATCAAGGTGGCAACCTCTCGCCCCTGCTGTTCAATGTGTATATTGATGACCTTATATGTAACTTGCGGATGTCACCGCTAGGATGCCACATTGGTGAATGTTCTGTAAATGTGCTTGCCTATGCCGACGACATTGTGCTACTTTCGCCCACTAGGGCAGGTCTGGAAGAGCTAGTTAATGTGTGAAACATTTGCTTTGTCAAGGGATATCAAATTCAATGTAAAAAAGACTGTCTGTATGCTATTCAATCCTCAACGACCACATGTATCCTCACATCTGACTAGTTCACAGACCCTAGTTATCTCTTTGAATGGTCACAAGCTGGCCTGGGTCAATCAATTTAAATATCTAGGGCACATATTGGCCACCGATATCAGTGACAGAGGGGACATTCGCAGGGTAAAGCGATTGATGTATTATAGTGCAAATATGATCTGTGTTAGGGTTGGCCATGACAACAAGGACATTGTGATCAAGCTCTTTAAAGCCTTCTGTATGAACATGTATGGCTGTGAGCTGTGGGACACACTCAGGGATAAGAAGGCCTTCCGTGAACTGTGTGTGGCATATCACTCATGTATCAAGAAATTAGTAAAGATGCCAGTGTGGACCAGAAATCATGTTCTATGTAAGTCCCTCAAGCTTCTTCCCTGTCCTATGCTAGTTGCTAGCAGACAACTTTTGTTTTACAAGAGGCTTCATTCTAGTGAAAATAGTATTATAAAAACCCTGTGTGTAAGTGTCATAGGCCATAATGGCATCGTAGCAAAAACACATCTTCATATTAGACGGGAGTATGACCTAATAGCCCTCAACCTCCCAGCAGCAGGAAAAAATGACATTGTCAACCTTTTTGCGTCCCACCTGAATCGGATTGTTGCACAGCGGAACCAAGACCACCATGAGTGGCTGAGGGGCATTGACCCTGGCTAGTGTATGACTTGTGTTTTGTTGTGTCTGTCTTGTGTACTATCTCCTTCCCATTGTGTGTGCTGCAAAGATATGTACCAACGCTGGTGCGAAATAAACGTTGTTATTATTATTATTATTATAGGTTAGGAGCATGACGTCGTCTACAACTATTTTTGGCAGTTTTGGTCCAATTTGGTCCACTTAAATTGGACCAAAATATATAAAACTAAAAACAGCACCGTTTTGGACCATGCCGGATCCAATGGTGAAGACCCGCCCAAATCGGTCCGGCCATAGGCTCGGAGCATGACGCCGTCTGCAAATTGGTACGGGGAAATTCGGGTCCAATTTGTTCCACTTAGACTGCACCAAAGTGAATACAACTCAAAACAGCACACATTCCGACCAGTCAGAATCAATTGGTGAAGAAATCAAGTAGATTGGTCCATAGTTGCGAAGCATGGTACATCGTCGGCTAATCTGGTCGGTCTTTTGGACCCTCCTATTTCAATGGCGGCGGGACCCGTACTTGTCAGTTGTCATGACGTTATCTGGCATGACAGTTTGGTTTAGAATATGATCTTGTTTAGCTGACGAGGTCAAATATACTAATTTCTGGTTTTATTTATACCTTCCCTACTAGATTTTGGTATTCAGTCTAAGTGATTTGGTGGTAAATTAGCCAATTAGGCTGTGAGTATCCTTTTTGGAAATTTTCTCTTCCATCTGGATACTCAAATGGACGTTTCGGCTGCAGGATGTGCTATATTGGTGGTGGAAGTGCCTAATTTGGTGGTGGCATTGTCAAAATTGGTGGTATTAATCGATTTGGCTATGGAGTGTCTATTTTGGCAGCATTTTGTCCATTTTGGTGGCGAGTGGCCTTTTTGGTGTTGTTGTGTCTGTTTTGGTGATCGATTAATAGGGAGCCGTCCTAAATTGGTTTATGCAAAATCGTCTCAAAATTAATCCCACTTAAACAGATCTTTTGGTTGTGAAATCTAAGCAACTTTCCATTGATGAAAGCTTTGAAATCTGTTTTGGATCGCAAAACATCAGACCTTCTTCTGTTAAGGTCCTCAGGGTAATATTACTCTGGTTTAAATTGGGAACTCCAAATATTTGTCATCATCAGGCATTGCTACAGTATACTGGTGGGATTGGCGAAGCTGAGCCACCAATTACCATCCAAGACAAAACAGACCATAATCGAAGGGCTTGTTCATCCCCACATCATATACTGCCTGCCTGTGTGGGGAAGCTGCTCAAAAACTCAAAAGTATAGGATACAGAAGGCTTTAAATTTTGGTGACAGGATCATCACAGGACTGAAAAGGTCACAACACATTGTGCCCACTCTAAAGTCACTTGGGTGGTTTAAAGTAGAAGAGCTGCTGACTGAGCATGACTTGGTGGTGCTCTACAAGATATTGAGGTCGTTGAAGTCGCCTGACCATCAGCGCAGTGAGTAGGGTGGGAATTCTACTTTTTTGTTGGTGGAGGAGTACATATCTTCCCAAACAAAGAGTACAAAAATAACCTGATGGTAGGCCAAAAATAAGAAATACTGATATACTATGAATAATGATGAATGATGATAACTACAAAACTGAATTCCCCAGATCAAAATGTGCAATTCAATTATTTGTAGGTACCTATGCACTCATGCAGAAATGATGTATACCTACCTAAGCAATTATCTAGAGGGCCTTGACCTAAGCACACCTTCTATTTTGCAGGACAACAATTCAGATTCAGAGGCTACCAAGGCAGTATAAGAGAGGTAGTCATCCGGGGATTTTAGCGCCCCAGTCGCACAATTAGCGTGACGTCACTGGTGCTGTGGTCCGACTCGGCTGTCTCCGCACGGGGCTCGGTGCGGTGCGAATATTTCGAGCGGGATACGGATAGTTGCGCCTAAGGTACGATCCTATTCAAGATTACGTTTACCGCGGATAATTATCCCTCCCTTAATTCATGCTGAGGGGGAGACGGCCATAAACTGCCCCGGTCTGTGTGATGTGCGACTGGCGAGACGGCCATACACTGCACCAGTCTGACTGAGGGGTGAGACCACTGGCATATTAGTAATAGTAGTATTAGTAGTAGTAGTAGTAGTAGTAGTATATAGTATTAGTAAAGTAACCTTGTGTGAGACGGCCATACGCTGCCCTGGTCCAGCTGAGGGAGGAAGACGGCCATACGCTGCCCCGGTCTGGCTGAGAGGTGAGACGGCCATACGCTGCTCCGGTCTGGCTAAGGGGCGAGACAGGCTTACGCTGCACCGGTCCGGCTGAGGGGCGAGACGGCCATATGCTGCACCGGTCCGGCTGAGGTGCGAGACGGCCGTACGCTGCCCCGGTCCCAAAGGCGCCGCCACCTTCCGGAAGCTGGAGGGGGGGACGGAGGCATTCTGAAGTCGATGCTTTCCATGCAACGCCCATAGGCGTAATGTTAAAATCCGAAAATGTTGGGGGGGGGACACGTCCCCCGTGCACCCCCCCCCCCCCCCTGTGGGGGAGCCCCTGTCCGGGCCTCCTGAGGGGTGAGACGGCCTGCTCTAGTCTGGCTGAGGGGTGAGACGGCCATACGTTGTACCTGGAAATGTAAAGCAAGTGATTGGAAGGTCTTATTTGAATCTAAAAATTCATGTTTTGAAACTTATTTTAAGCTAAAAAAAACGAATAATTACCCTGTAAAACCAGGGCAAAACGCTCGAAAGCGCAGCTGCTACAATATGGTAGATATAAATTTACTCTGCTACAATGTCTTCTTGTTCTTGGTGGGTTAGGGCATGGTACAATATCAATATTGACAATATGCGATGCAGATCACCTTGGCCTTAGCATACGTGACAATTCTTGCGCTCTTTGCCATCTGGATGACGATTGTAGAAGGAGTTACTAAATTCAAGACGGTCTTGGCCAGGACGATAATGTCATGCCTTTGTTCGTTTTTCATCAAGTTTAGAGCTTTGAATTATCTGCAATTCCTATACTGGATCACAAAAGACAGAGAGACAGAGAGACAGAGAGACAGAGAGACAGAGACAGAGAGACAGAGAGACAGAGAGACAGAGAGACAGAGAGACAGAGAGACAGAGAGACAGAGAGACAGAGAGACAGAGAGACAGAGAGACAGAGAGACAGAGAGACAGAGAGACAGAGAGACAGAGAGACAGAGAGACAGAGAGACAGAGAGACAGAGAGACAGAGAGACAGAGAGACAGAGAGACAGAGAGACAGAGAGACAGAGAGACAGAGAGACAGAGAGACAGAGAGACAGAGAGACAGAGAGACAGAGAGACAGAGAGACAGAGAGACAGAGAGACAGAGAGACAGAGAGACAGAGAGACAGAGAGACAGAGAGACAGAGAGACAGAGAGACAGAGAGACAGAGAGACAGAGAGACAGAGAGACAGAGAGACAGAGAGACAGAGAGACAGAGAGACAGAGAGACAGAGAGACAGAGAGACAGAGAGACAGAGAGACAGAGAGACAGAGAGACAGAGAGACAGAGAGACAGAGAGACAGAGAGACAGAGAGACAGAGAGACAGAGAGACAGAGAGACAGAGAGACAGAGAGACAGAGAGACAGAGAGACAGAGAGACAGAGAGACAGAGAGACAGAGAGACAGAGAGACAGAGAGACAGAGAGACAGAGAGACAGAGAGACAGAGAGACAGAGAGACAGAGAGACAGAGAGACAGAGAGACAGAGAGACAGAGAGACAGAGAGACAGAGAGACAGAGAGACAGAGAGACAGAGAGACAGAGAGACAGAGAGACAGAGAGACAGAGAGACAGAGAGACAGAGAGACAGAGAGACAGAGAGACAGAGAGACAGAGAGACAGAGAGACAGAGAGACAGAGAGACAGAGAGACAGAGAGACAGAGAGACAGAGAGACAGAGAGACAGAGAGACAGAGAGACAGAGAGACAGAGAGACAGAGAGACAGAGAGACAGAGAGACAGAGAGACAGAGAGACAGAGAGACAGAGAGACAGAGAGACAGAGAGACAGAGAGACAGAGAGACAGAGAGACAGAGAGACAGAGAGACAGAGAGACAGAGAGACAGAGAGACAGAGAGACAGAGAGACAGAGAGACAGAGAGACAGAGAGACAGAGAGACAGAGAGACAGAGAGACAGAGAGACAGAGAGACAGAGAGACAGAGAGACAGAGAGACAGAGAGACAGAGAGACAGAGAGACAGAGAGACAGAGAGACAGAGAGACAGAGAGACAGAGAGACAGAGAGACAGAGAGACAGAGAGACAGAGAGACAGAGAGACAGAGAGACAGAGAGACAGAGAGACAGAGAGACAGAGAGACAGAGAGACAGAGAGACAGAGAGACAGAGAGACAGAGAGACAGAGAGACAGAGAGACAGAGAGACAGAGAGACAGAGAGACAGAGAGACAGAGAGACAGAGAGACAGAGAGACAGAGAGACAGAGAGACAGAGAGACAGAGAGACAGAGAGACAGAGAGACAGAGAGACAGAGAGACAGAGAGACAGAGAGACAGAGAGACAGAGAGACAGAGAGACAGAGAGACAGAGAGACAGAGAGACAGAGAGACAGAGAGACAGAGAGACAGAGAGACAGAGAGACAGAGAGACAGAGAGACAGAGAGACAGAGAGACAGAGAGACAGAGAGACAGAGAGACAGAGAGACAGAGAGACAGAGAGACAGAGAGACAGAGAGACAGAGAGACAGAGAGACAGAGAGACAGAGAGACAGAGAGACAGAGAGACAGAGAGACAGAGAGACAGAGAGACAGAGAGACAGAGAGACAGAGAGACAGAGAGACAGAGAGACAGAGAGACAGAGAGACAGAGAGACAGAGAGACAGAGAGACAGAGAGACAGAGAGACAGAGAGACAGAGAGACAGAGAGACAGAGAGACAGAGAGACAGAGAGACAGAGAGACAGAGAGACAGAGAGACAGAGAGACAGAGAGACAGAGAGACAGAGAGACAGAGAGACAGAGAGACAGAGAGACAGAGAGACAGAGAGACAGAGAGACAGAGAGACAGAGAGACAGAGAGACAGAGAGACAGAGAGACAGAGAGACAGAGAGACAGAGAGACAGAGAGACAGAGAGACAGAGAGACAGAGAGACAGAGAGACAGAGAGACAGAGAGACAGAGAGACAGAGAGACAGAGAGACAGAGAGACAGAGAGACAGAGAGACAGAGAGACAGAGAGACAGAGAGACAGAGAGACAGAGAGACAGAGAGACAGAGAGACAGAGAGACAGAGAGACAGAGAGACAGAGAGACAGAGAGACAGAGAGACAGAGAGACAGAGAGACAGAGAGACAGAGAGACAGAGAGACAGAGAGACAGAGAGACAGAGAGACAGAGAGACAGAGAGACAGAGAGACAGAGAGACAGAGAGACAGAGAGACAGAGAGACAGAGAGACAGAGAGACAGAGAGACAGAGAGACAGAGAGACAGAGAGACAGAGAGACAGAGAGACAGAGAGACAGAGAGACAGAGAGACAGAGAGACAGAGAGACAGAGAGACAGAGAGACAGAGAGACAGAGAGACAGAGAGACAGAGAGACAGAGAGACAGAGAGACAGAGAGACAGAGAGACAGAGAGACAGAGAGACAGAGAGACAGAGAGACAGAGAGACAGAGAGACAGAGAGACAGAGAGACAGAGAGACAGAGAGACAGAGAGACAGAGAGACAGAGAGACAGAGAGACAGAGAGACAGAGAGACAGAGAGACAGAGAGACAGAGAGACAGAGAGACAGAGAGACAGAGAGACAGAGAGACAGAGAGACAGAGAGACAGAGAGACAGAGAGACAGAGAGACAGAGAGACAGAGAGACAGAGAGACAGAGAGACAGAGAGACAGAGAGACAGAGAGACAGAGAGACAGAGAGACAGAGAGACAGAGAGACAGAGAGACAGAGAGACAGAGAGACAGAGAGACAGAGAGACAGAGAGACAGAGAGACAGAGAGACAGAGAGACAGAGAGACAGAGAGACAGAGAGACAGAGAGACAGAGAGACAGAGAGACAGAGAGACAGAGAGACAGAGAGACAGAGAGACAGAGAGACAGAGAGACAGAGAGACAGAGAGACAGAGAGACAGAGAGACAGAGAGACAGAGAGACAGAGAGACAGAGAGACAGAGAGACAGAGAGACAGAGAGACAGAGAGACAGAGAGACAGAGAGACAGAGAGACAGAGAGACAGAGAGACAGAGAGACAGAGAGACAGAGAGACAGAGAGACAGAGAGACAGAGAGACAGAGAGACAGAGAGACAGAGAGACAGAGAGACAGAGAGACAGAGAGACAGAGAGACAGAGAGACAGAGAGACAGAGAGACAGAGAGACAGAGAGACAGAGAGACAGAGAGACAGAGAGACAGAGAGACAGAGAGACAGAGAGACAGAGAGACAGAGAGACAGAGAGACAGAGAGACAGAGAGACAGAGAGACAGAGAGACAGAGAGACAGAGAGACAGAGAGACAGAGAGACAGAGAGACAGAGAGACAGAGAGACAGAGAGACAGAGAGACAGAGAGACAGAGAGACAGAGAGACAGAGAGACAGAGAGACAGAGAGACAGAGAGACAGAGAGACAGAGAGACAGAGAGACAGAGAGACAGAGAGACAGAGAGACAGAGAGACAGAGAGACAGAGAGACAGAGAGACAGAGAGACAGAGAGACAGAGAGACAGAGAGACAGAGAGACAGAGAGACAGAGAGACAGAGAGACAGAGAGACAGAGAGACAGAGAGACAGAGAGACAGAGAGACAGAGAGACAGAGAGACAGAGAGACAGAGAGACAGAGAGACAGAGAGACAGAGAGACAGAGAGACAGAGAGACAGAGAAACAGAGAGACAGAGAGACAGAGAGACAGAGAGACAGAGAGACAGAGAGACAGAGAGACAGAGAGACAGAGAGACAGAGAGACAGAGAGACAGAGAGACAGAGAGACAGAGAGACAGAGAGACAGAGAGACAGAGAGACAGAGAGACAGAGAGACAGAGAGACAGAGAGACAGAGAGACAGAGAGACAGAGAGACAGAGAGACAGAGAGACAGAGAGACAGAGAGACAGAGAGACAGAGAGACAGAGAGACAGAGAGACAGAGAGACAGAGAGACAGAGAGACAGAGAGACAGAGAGACAGAGAGAGATAGAGATAGAGATAGAGATAGAGATAGAGATAGAGATAGAGATAGAGATAGAGATAGAGATATAGATATAGATATTAAATAGACCTCAAGTCATTTAGCACATGTGTATTCAATGCCAATGATCACACCATTCTGAAATACAAAGGAAAGGTAAGGAGAACAGAAGGACATTAGGATAGAAGCAATGACGACACAGGTCTGGAGTACTCTATCCCCTCCCGAGACTTTGAAGTCTCAAAGTATGATACAACATAACATCAGTCTGATACAGTCAAACTATGAGAACATAACATAAACAGACTGGGTGTAGCTGCTACCACGAGCAACCGTGAATGGCTTCATTCAAAGCGCAACGCGTATATACATTACACAAGCAACTGAGCCATGGCCAACTTAGCGGCGACAAACACCACGATGCAGATAACACACCTGAGAGACCAATATACAATCAAGTGAGCGCATAGTTCTCCGCTAGGAAAGGTGGCAGGCGAGTTTGCCGAGAAGGGCGGCGGGGTGTAGTGGGATCATGCTCTGACTGAGCGGTGTGCGTGGGATGGGGTACGGCCGGCGGGGGATTCGCAGCACACCGTGTGTCAGGTGGTGGACTCTGGGGAGCGACGGGCAGTGTACCGGGTGCTGCAGGTGCAGGGGCGGCGGTCAAGGTCGATGGTGTCGGTGCATGCAATCGAGCATCAGATGGGCTCGGCCGTGGGCTGTCGGGTGTGAGGCGGACCGGAGCTGGCGGGCGTGGCGGGTTGACAGCTGGTCGAGCGGCTGAGGGGTGAGCATTCCGGGCATCGGACATCAGTGGCCGCCCTGGGAGATTGAGCAGCGGAGGGGTCGGGGGGCGAGGCATGAATGGAAGGTATTTCCGTAGGTGGCGACGGTTGCGGATGGTCACGCGACCCGAGCCGTCGACACGGATGACATACTGGTCGAATTGACGCACCTCGATCACGATACCCGTCTTGTCCCACTTGGTCGGATGCGGGCCCACCAGGTTCTGGAGGCGGACGCAGTCGCCGATCGCGAGGGGTGGCAGGATCTGCGTGTGTTCAGATAGGCGTTCGTGTGTACGCATATGCCGGTTCCGTAGAGCCTCCTCGCGGTTGGCCAGTGTCTCTCGCCAAGTGCTATGAGGCCGATACCTCCCTGGGTGTATGGGGATGAAGTCGCGGATCGGACGGCCAAAGAGCACTTGTGCTGGGGAGAGGCGGGTGTCACGATCCGGGGTGTTGCGATACTGTAACATGGCGCGCTGAAAGTGGTCCGTGTTCAGGCCACCAGTGGCGAGCGTGTTGTCGCAGAGAAGGCGCTTCACAGTTTTCACCGCGACTTCTGCCCGACAGTTCCCATGGGGGAATGCGACAGATGACAGGCGGTGTCCAACGCCCCAGTTGCGGAGGGATGTCTCGGACGCTGTGGCGGTGAATTCTGGTCCACCGTCGGAGGTGAGTTCCTCGCTGATCCCGTAGGTGACGAAGGTCCTGCGCAGGGCAGAGACCAGACCGCTCGACCCGTTGGAGGATTCCTCGACGATGGGCCAGTTGCTGTAACGGTCGACGACAACCAGGTAGTGACGTCCGCAGTGCGAGAAGTAATCAGCGCAGATGCTCTGGAAGGGATATGCCGGCAGAATGGGTGGCGTAGGAGGGGCGCTCGGCTGGGATGGCGCGTTGCGGTTGCATGTGTCGCATCGGGATCGGGTGTCCGATATGGCTTGCGACATGCCGGGCCAGAAGAAGGAACTGGCGGCTCGAGAGTCCATCATCGACACGCCTTGATGGGCTGCATGGAGTGCCTGAAGGACACG
>JAXIVJ010016507.1:0-28627 GCA_036785665.1 Chirona hameri | reverse complement strand
GCGCTTCCTCTTCTCCTCGTTCGCTCTTGCCTGTCGTTGCTCGTCTCTCTCTGCTCTCGCTCGCGTGCGCGCGGCGCGCTGCGCGCGGCGCTCGTCCGCTTCTCGACGGCCTGACGTCGCGCTTCTCGCGTCTCAGCGCGCGCGGCGCGCGTCTCGCGTTCTCTCTTCACTGCTTTCGCTCTGCGCTCGTCTCTCTGCTTCGCGTGCTCGCAGGCTCGCTTCGCTGCTTCCGCTGCTCTCGTTCCTCGCGCTCTGTCTCGTCGTCGCTCTGTCTCTGTCTCTTCCTTCTCGTCTCGGCGGCTGGCGCTGTCTCTTCTCTCGTCGCGTCTCTGCCGCGGTCGCTGCTCTTCTCGGCGCTTCCCTCGTCGCGCTCTCGGCCCTCTTAGCGGCTGTCTCCTTCGGCTGCTCGTGCGGCTCTGTATCGCGTCTCTCTTCTCGCTGTTCGCTGCTGCTCGCTTCTCTCGGCTCTCTGTCTCTCTTCGCTGCTTCCTTCTCTGCTGTCGCTGCGTCGCTCGTCGCGCTTCTCTCGTGCTCCTTCGGCTTCGGCGTCTCTTGTCGCTCTGCTGCGCGTCTGCTGCCTTCTTCTCTGTCTCTGTTCGTCTGTCTCTTCTTCTTCTTCTTCTCGCTTCGCGCGGCGCTCTTGCTCCGTCTCCTGTGCTCGTCGTTCTCGTCGGCTGCTGCGTCGCGCTTCGTCTTCTTCTCGTTCGCGTCGCTGCTTCGCGTCTTCTCTGTCGGCGGCTCTTCTCTCTGCTGCTCGTCCTCTTCTCTCGTCTCTCTTCTCCTTTCTCGTGCTCTGCGGCTTTGCGCGTCTCTCTGCGCTCTGCTGCTCGTTCTCTGGCGCGTCGCGGCGTGCGTCTTCGCGCTTTCTGCGCGTCGCGTCTCGGCGCGGTCGCTGCTCTCTCGCTTGTCTCTCTGCTCGTCTTCTGCGCTGGTCGCTCTTGAGTGCTCGGCTCGCTGTGCTCGTGCCTTCGCTTCTCGTCTCTCTGCTCTCGTGCTTCGGCTCGCTCTTCTCTGCTTCTTCTCTGTAGCCTCTTCTGCGCTGTTCTCTCTTGCGCTCGTTCTCGCTTCCTCTTTCTCTCTTGCTCTCTGCTCTATTCTCTCTTGCTCTCTTCGCTCTGGTCGCGTCTTCTGCTCTGCTCTCTGTCTCGCTTCCTCGTCTTGCGCGCTTCTCTCTGTCCTCTCTTCTCTCTTCCTCTCGTGTCGCGGCTTCTGCTCTCTCTCTTCTCTGCGTGTCTCTCGGCTCACTGGCGCTGCGTGCGCTCTTTCTCTCGCCCTCGTCGTGCGTCTCTCGGCTCTCGGCGTCTCGTCTCTCTGCTCTCTTCTCTCGTCTCTCGGCTCTGCGGCGCTGCTGCTCTCTTCTCGGCGTCTCTCGGTCTCTCTGCTCTCGTGCTCGCTGGCTCTCTTGCGCGCTTCGCTCTGCTCGTCGTCTCACTTCCCGCTGTCTCGCCACCACCGCGATGCACGTCCCCCCCCCCCGCCGTTCTCTTGTGCCGTTCTTGCCCCTCTCTCCCCCTCAGCTACAACACTCCACACACCTCACACCACACACCACACACCACTCACCACACACCCACACACCCACACCTCCACACCATCACACCACGACCAACCACACACCACACACCACACACCACACTACCACACACCACTCACCCACCACCACACAAACACACACCACCCTACCCTCATCACCATGCACTCCACACTTCCACTCGCCCCTCACCATCACCACCACACACCTCTCAGCGTCCACTCTCCACCACCACTCACCACACCTTCCTCTCTCCACACTAACCACTCTCCACACTACCTCACACCCACTCAATCCTCACTCCTCTCTCCACTCCTCCACACGTACCACTCACCACACCCACTCCACCTCTCATCCTCTCTCCTCTCACCTCCTCCACACACCTCTCTCCACGACACCACTCTCCACTCTCTCACTCTCCTCTCTCCTTCTCTACCTCTCTCCTCTCTCCACTACATCCTCTCTCCTAACACCACTTCTCCTCTCTCCTCTCTCCACTTTCCTACTCACCGTCTCTCCTCTCTCCTCTCTTCCTCTCCATCCACACTCTCTCTTCCTCTCTCCTCTCTTCCTCTCTCCTCACTCCGTCACCTCCTCTCATCCTCTCACCACACCTCCTCTCCTCCTCACTCCTCTCTCCTCTCTCCTCTCTCCTCTCACACCTCTCTCCTCTCTCCTCTCTCCTCTCTCCTCTCTCCTCCCTCCTCTCTCCTCTCTCCTCTCCATCCTCTCCTCCTCTCTCCTCTCTCACACTCCTCCTCCTCCTTCCTCTCCTCTCTCCTCTCTCCTCTCTCCTCTCTCACTCTCTCCACTCTCCACCTCCTCTCTCCTCACTCCTCTCCTCCTCTCTCCTCCTCCTCACTCCTCCTCGCTCTCCTCTCTCTCCTCTTCCTCTCTCCTCTTCTCCTCTCTCCTCTTCTCCTCTCTATCCTCTCTCCTCATCTCCTCTCTCCTCTCTCCTCTCTCCTCTCTCCTCTCTCCTCTCTCCCTCTCTCCACACTCCTCTCTCCTCCTCTCCTCTCTCCTCTCTCCTCTCTCCTCTCTCCTCTCCATCCTCTTCCTCTCTCCTCTCTCATCTCCTCCTCTCTTCCTTCTCTTCCTCTCTCCTCTCTCCTCTCTCCTCTCTCCTCTCTCCCTCTCTCCTCTCCTCTCCTCTCTCCTCTCTCCTCTCTCCTCTCTCCTCTCTCCTCTCTCCTCTCTCCTCTCTCCTCTCTCCTCTTCTCCTCTCTCCTCTCTCCTCTCTCCTCTCTCCTCTCTTCCTCTCTCCTCTCTCCTCTCTTCCCTTCTCTCCTCCTCCTCTCTCCTCTCTCCTCTCTCATCCACTCCTCCTCTCCTCCTTCTCTTCCTCTCTCCTCTCTCCTCTCTCCTACTCTCCCTCCTCTCCCTTCCTCCTCTCTCCTCTCGCCTCATCTCCTCTCTCCTCTCTCCTCTCTCCTCTCTCCCTCTCCTCCTCTCTCCTCTCTCCTCTCCTCTCTCCTCTCCTCTCCTCTCCTCTCCTCTCCTCTCCTCTCCTCTCCTCTCTCTCCTCTCCTCTCCTCTCCTCTCACTCTCCTCTCCTCTCCTCTCTCTCCTCTCCTCTCCTCTACCTCTCCTCTCCTCTCCTCCTCTCACCCCTCCCCTCACCCCCCCCCCTCTCCTCTCCTCTCCTCTCCTCTCCTCTCCTCTCCTCTCCTCTCCTCTCCCTCCTCTCCTCTCCTCTCCTCTCCTCTCCCTCTCCTCTCCTCTCCTCTCCTCTCCTCTCCTCTCTCTCTCCCTCCCTCCTCTCCTCTCTCTCCTCTCCTCTCCTCTCCTCTCCTCTCTCCTCTCCTCTCCTCAGGTCCTCTCCCTCTCCTCTCCTCTCCTCTCCTCTCCTCTCCCTCTCCTCTCCTCTCCTCTCCTCTCGTCTCTCTCTCTCCCTCTCCTCCCTCTCCTCTCCTCTCCTCTCCTCTCCTTCCTCTCCTCTTCCTCTCCTCTCCTCTCCTCTTCCTCTCCTCTCCTCTCCCTCCCTCTCCTCTCTCTCCTCTCCTCTCCTCTCCTCTCCTCTCCTCTCCTCTCCTCTCCTCTCCTCTCCTCTCCTCTCCTCTCCTCTCCTCTCCTTCTCCATCTCTCTCCTTCCTCTCCTCTCTTCCTCTCCTCTCCTCTCCTCTCCTCTCCTCTCCTCTCCTCTCCTCCTCCTCCTCCTCCTCTCCTCCTCCTCTCCTCCTCCTCTCTCATCCTCCTCCTCTCCTCCTCCTCTCCTCCTCCTCTCCTCCTCCTCTCCTCCTCCTCGTCATCCTCCATCTCCTCCATCACTCTCCTCCTCCTCTCCTCCTCCTCTCCTCCTCCTCTCCTCCTCCCTCTCCTCCTCCTCTCCCCTCCTCCTCTCCTCCTCCCTCCCTCCTCCTCCTCCTCCTCTCCTCCTCCCTCCTCCTCCTCTCCTCTCTCTCCTCCTCCTCTCCGCCTCCATCTCCTCCTCCTCTCCTCCTCCTCTCCTCCTCCTCTCTCCTCCCTCCTCTCCTCCTCCTCTCTCCTCCTCTCATCCCCTCTCCTCCTCCTCTCCTCCTCCTCTCCTCCTCCTCTCCTCCTCCTCTCCTCCGCCTCTCCTCCTCCTCTCCTCTCCTCCTCTCCTCCTCCTCTCCTCCTCCCACCTCTCCCTCCTCCTCCTCTCCTCCTCCTCCTCCCTCCTCCCAGCCTCCTCTCCTCCTCCTCTCCTCCCTCCTCTCCTCCCTCCCTTCCTCCTCCTCTCCTCCTCCTCTCCTCCTCCTCTCCTCCTCTCTCTCCTCCTCCTCCCTCCTCTCCTCCTCTCTCCTCCTCCTCTCCTCCTCCTCCTCCTCCTCCTCTCCTCCTCCTCTCCTCACTCCTCTCCTCCTCCTCTCCTCCTCCTCCTCCTCCTTCCTCTCCTCTCCTCTCTCTCCTCCCTCTCTCCTCCTCCTCTCCTCCTCCTCTCCCTCCTCCTCTCCTCCTCCTCTCCTCCTCTCTCTCCTCCTCCTCTCCTCCTCCTCTCCTCCTCCTCTCCTCCTCCTTCTTCCTCCTCTCCTCTCTCTCCTCCTCTCCTCCTCCTCTCCTCCTCCCTCTCACTCCTCCTCTCCTCCTCCTCCTCCTCCTCCTCTCCTCTCCTCTCCTCCTCCTCTCCTCTCCTCTCCTCCTTCCTCATCCTCACTCCTCTCCTCCTCCCTCTCCTCTCCTCCTCCTCTCCTCCTCCTCTCCTCCTCCTCTCCTCCTCCTCTCCTCCTCCTCTCCTCCTCCTCTCCTCCTCCTCTCCTCCTCGCCTCCTCTCCGCCTCCTCTGCCTCCTCCTCTCCTCCTCCCTCCTCTCCTCCTCTCCTCCTCCTTCCTCTCCTCTCCTCCTCTCCTCCTCTCCTCCTCTCCTCCTCATCCTCCTCTCCTCTCCTCTCCTCTCCTCCTCCTCTCCTCTCCTCTCTCCTCCTCTCCTCTCCTCTCCTCTCCTCCTCTCCTCCCTCTCCTCTTCCTCCTCTCCTCCTCCTCTCTCCTCTCTCTTCCTCTCCTCTCTCCTCTCCTCTCTCTCTATCCTCTCCTCTCCTCCTTCCTCTCCTCTCCTCTCCTCTCCTCTCCACTCCTCCTCTCCTCTCTCTCCTCTCTCTCCTCTCCTCTCCTCTCCTCTCCTCTCTCTCCTCTCCTTCCTCTCCTCTCCTCTCCTCTCCTCTCCTCTCCTCTCCTCTCCTCTCCTCTCCTCTCTCTTCTCTCCTCTCCTCTCCTCTCCCTCTCCTCTCTCTCTCCTCTCTCTCCTCTCTCTCCTCTCCTCTCCTCTCCTCCCCTCTTCCTCTCCTCTCCTCTCCTCCACCTCTCCTCTCCTCCCCTCTCCTCCCCTCTCCTCCCCTCTCCTCTCCTTCCCTCTCCTCTCCCCTCCTCCTCTCCTCTCTCTCTCCTCCCCTCTCCTCCCCTCTCCCCCCCTCTCCCCCTCTCCCCCCCTCTCCTCCCCACTCCTCACCACTCCTCCACTCCTCCCCACTCCTCCCCCATCTCCTCCCCACTCCTCCCCTCCTCCCCACTCCTCTCCTCTCCTCTCCTCTCCTCTCCTCACCCTCTCCATCCCCACTCCTCCCCCACCCTCCCTCCTCCCCCCTCCTCCCCCCCTCCTCCCCTCCTCCCCCTCCTCCCTCTCCTCCCCACCTACTCCTCTCCTCCTCCTCCTCCTCTCTCTCCTCCTCTCCTCCTCCTCTCCTCCTCTCCTCTCCATCTCCTCCTCCTCACTCTCCTCCTCCTCCACCTCCTCTCCTCTCCTCCTCCTCTCCCTCCTCCTCCTCCTCCTCCTCCTCTCCTCCACCTCCTCCTCTCCTCCTCCTCCTCCTCCTCTCCTCTCCTCCTCCTCTCCTCCTCCTCCTCCTCTCCTCTCCTCCTCCTCTCCTCCTCCTCCTCCTCCTCTCCTCCTCCTCCTCCTTCCTCCTCCTCCTCCTCCTCCTCCTCCTCCTCTCCTCCCCTCTCCTCCTCTCTCCATCCTCCTCCTCCTCCTCCTCCTCCTCCTCCTCCCTCCTCCTCCTCCTCCTCCTCCTCCCTCCTCCTCCTCTCCTCCTCCTCCTCCTCCTCCTCCTCCTCTCCTCCTCCTCCTCCTCCTCCTCCTCTCCTCCTCCTCCTCCTCCTCCTCCTCCTCCCTCCTCCCCTCCTCCTCCTCCTCCTCCTCCTCCTCCTCCTCCTCCTCTCCTCCTCCTCCTCCTCCTCCTCTCCTCCCCTCCTCCTCCTCCTCTCCTCCTCCTCCTCCCTCCTCTCCATCCTCTCTCCTCCTCCCTCCTCCTCCTCCTCTCCTCCTCCTCACTCTCCTCCTCCTCCTCCTCCTCTCCTCCTCCTCCTCCTCTCCACCTCCTCCTCCTCCTCCTCCTCCTCCTCCTCCACCTCCCCTCTCCACCTCCTCCTCCTCCTCCTCCTCCTCCTCCTCCTCCTCCTCCTCCTCCTCCTCCTCCTCCTCCTCTCCTCCTCCTCCTCCTCTCCCTCCTCCATCCTCCTCCTCCTCCTCCTCCTCTCCTCCTCTCCTACCTCCTCCTCCTCCTCCTCTCCTCTCCTCCTCCTCCTCCTCCTCCTCCTCCTCCTCCTCCTCTCCTCCTCCTCCTCCTCCTCCTCCTCTCCTCCTCCTCCTCCTCCTCTCCTCCTCCTCCTCTCCTCCCTCCTCCTCCTCCTCCTCCTCCTCCTCCTCACTCCTCCTCCTCTCCTCCTCCTCTCCTCCTCCTCCTCCTCCTCTCCTCCTCCTCCTCCTCCACTCCTCTCTCCTCCTCCTCCTCCCCTCCTCCTCCTCCCTCTCCCTCCCTCCTCCCTCCTCCTCCCCTCCTCCTCCTCCTCCTCCTCCTCTCCTCCTCCTCTCCTTCCTCCTCCTCCTCCTCCTCCTCCTCTCCTCCTCCCTCCTCCTCCTCCTCCTCTCCTCCTCCTCCTCCTCCTCCTCCTCCTCCTCCTCCTCCTCCTCCTCCTCCTCCTCCTCCTCTCCTCCTCTCCTCCTCTCCTCCTCCTCCTCCTCTCCTCCTCCTCTCTCCCTCCTCCTCCTCTCCTCCTCCTCCTCCTCCTCTCCTCCTCCTCTCCTCCTCCTCTCCTCTCCTCCTCCTACCTCCTCCTCCTATCCTCCTCTCCCTCCTCTCCTCCTCCTCCTCCTCTCCTCCTCCACCCTCCCCTCCTCCTCCTCCTCCTCCTCTCCTCCTCCTCCTCCTCTCCTCCTCCTCCTCCTCTCCTCCTCCTCCTCTCTCCTCCTCCTCACTCTCCTCCTCTCCTCCTCCTCTCCTCCTCCTCCCTCCTCCTCCTCCTCCCTCCTCCTCCTCCTCCTCCTCTCCTCCTCCTCCTCTCCTCCTCCTCTCCTCCTCTCCTCTCCTCCTCCCTCCTCTCATCCTCCTCCTCTCCTCTCTCCTCTCCTCCTCCTCCTCTCCTCCTCCTCCTCTCCTCCTCTCCTCCTCCTCCTCTCCTCCTCCTCCTCTCCTCCCCTCTCCTCCTCCTCTCCTCCTCCTCCTCTCCTCCTCTCCTCCTCCTCCCTCCTCTCCTCCATCTCACCTCACCTCACCTCTTCATCTCACCTCACCTCCTCATCTCACCTCACCTCCTCATCTCACCTCACTCCTCCTCATCTCACTCCTCACCTCTCATCTCACCTCACCTCCTCATCTCACCTCACCTCCTCATCTCACCTCACCTCACTCCATCTCACCTCACCTCCTCATCTCACCTCACCTCCTCATCTCACCTCACCTCCTCATCTCACCTCACCTCCTCATCTCACCTCAACCCTCCTCATCTCACCTCACCCTCCTCATCTCACCTCACCTCCTCATCTCACCTCACCTCCTCATCTCACCTCACCTCCTCATCTCACCTCACCTCCTCATCTCACCTCACCTCCTCATCTCACCTCACCTCCTCATCTCACCATCACCTCCTCATCTCACCTCACCTCCTCATCTCACCTCACCTCCTCATCTCACCTCAACCTCCTCATCTCACTCACCTCCTCTCATCTCACCTCCCCTCCTCCATCTCACCTCACCTCCTCATCTCACCTCACCTCCTCATCTCATCCACCTAACCTCCTCATCTCACGCTCCTTCACCTCACCTCCTTCACCTCACCTCCTCACCTCCTCACCTCCTCACCTCCTCACTCTCCTCACCTCCTCACCTCCTCACCTCCTCACCTCCTCCACCTCCTCACCTCCTCAACCTCCTCACCTCGCCTCCTCACCTCGCCTCCTCACCTCGCCTCCTTCACCTCGCATCCTTCACCTCCTCACCACCTCACCACCTCACCACCTCACCACCTCACCACCCTCACCACCTCACCACCTCACCACCTCACCACCTCACCACCTCACCACCTCACCACCTCACCACCTCACCACCTCACCACCTCACCACCTCACCTCACCTCCTCACCACCTCACCTCACCCCACCTCCTCACCTCACCTTCTCCTCACCTCCTTGCCTCACCTCACCTCACATCACCTCCGCACCTCCTCACCCCTCATCTCCTCACCTCCTCACCTCCTCACCTCCTCACCTCTCACCTCCTCACCTCCTCACCTCCTCACCTCCTCACCTCCTCACCTCCTCACCTCCTCACCTCCTCACCTCCTCAACTCACCACCTAGAACTCACCTCACCTCCTCACCTCACCTCACCTCACCTCACCACCTAGACTCACCTAACCTCACCTCACCACCTAGAACTCACCTAACCTCACCTCAACCACCTAGAACTCACCTAGAAATAGCTACCACATATGCAGTTTGCGAATAACGAGCCACGACCACCTGCTGATTGTTCTGGTCACTACATTGATAGCGGCTGTTTGTTGAGTGTCACTAGACCGACACCTGACCATTGGGTGCTCTCTTACGGACCTGCCGGCTACTCGGCGTGCAGTCGTTAACAGTGCGGCTATCTGACTCGGCCCCGGCCCGCGCCTGTGTTCCAGAGTCAAGGTGTCCGATTCCGACGTGTCCGACGCCCCGTCAGCGGGTGAAGCGGCTGCGACCGCTGCCGGCTCGCTGGGCAGACGCGGACGCCTCACTGCGGCAGACGATCGCTGCCGAGCTACGTGAGTGTTCACCGTCACAGTGCTGACCGGATAGGGAGGGGGGGGGGGCGTCTGTGTGTATGCTGGGGGTCGGAGTTAGGTGGGTAGAGGGCGACCACGGACGGCATGTTGATGTTGACACATCGGTGTGTGTGACGGGCGAGCGACGTTCAACAGTTGCCCTGGTTGTGCGGTGGCACAGGCCCGTGGCGCCCACACCGGCTTCTTGTGCGGCCACCTTGTTGTGGATGTTAATCATGGGCGACTGGCCGATCACAGATGGCTGGGGAATGGATATCATATATGGCTGAAGACTGGCCGATCACAGATGGCTGGGAATGGATATCATATATGGCTGAAGACTGGCCGATCACAGATGGCTGGGAATGGATATCATATATGGCTGAAGACTGGCCGATCACAGATGGCTGCGAATGGATATCATATATGGCTGAAGACTGGCCGATCACAGATGGCTGCGAATGGATATCATATATGGCTGAATACTGGCCGATCACATATGGCTGGGGAATTGATATCATATATGGCTGAAGACTGGCCGATCACAGATGCTGCGAATGGATATCATATATGTTTGGGCGCCATGTGACCTTCATTGTCGGAGCGCCCTAAAACCCCAATCATCATCATCATCATATATGGTTGAAGTGTATTAACCCTCGCACTATGGGAGCTTTTTTCAACCTTCGCCCTACGGGGGGGGGCCTGACAGGCCCCCCCCCCCTGTTAACTTGCAAACCAAGCAACTTAGAGCAATGCGGTGAGTACCAGCATGTTGCCTGTCATGAGAGGAATATAACAGCATGCGATTTTTAGGTTTCAGGTCAACGGATGATCTTCCAGGTCAAGTGAATGACCTCGGATTTACCACGTCCAGAACAGCAATTTTGCTCTTCAGAAAACCTCAAAATTATAAATTGATACATGTAAATAAAAAGACATGTCCTAGACCAGTTTTGGCTCAGAGATACAGAAAAGGTAATTATTTATTCTTATCTTGTCAAAAAAAGTAAAAAAAAGTTATTTTTAAAAATGACTTAATCAGTTTCTTACACTTAGGGAGCCATCACTCAGTCAAAAATAAAGATATTGCTTTGAATTTGGTATGAGTATTGTTCATACTCATTTATCTCACATATATTTCGGTTTTTCTAATATCTTTGAAAATTTTGATTTTGTGAGGATTTTTGCCATCAGTTTTTTTTTTTAATTAGGGGTGATTTTTTTTTTAAAATCTGATGATTGCCATTTTAAAGGATAATGCCATTTTGTATCTTTGGTGATTGCGTTTGCAATTTGCTTTAAAACTCTATTTTCTACGATTTTTCAATATTTTCTAAATTTGTTACCAACATGACGTCATCAAAACGTCATTATTTCCCCACATTTCTCAACCAATTTCAACGAAATGTTTACAGCCTACGTATAATTGCTGTAAACTCAGCTAACCAAAAATTTCAGCAAGATGCAATCGCATGTGTAAAAAGTTATTCATGAAAAACCTCAGGGGGGGGGCCTGTCAGCCCCCCCCCCCCCCCCCCCCCCCCCCCCCCGTAGGGCGAGGGTTAATATCCTCTTGTAACATCTGTGATGTCTGCAGCCGATTGTTTGTGCACATGTTTTGTCCGTGACCTCTGTGACCTTTCTGTGACCTTTCTGTGGTACCATGTGACCTCTCAGAGCTGACGCCAGAGGTGGTCAAGTCCTGTACGGCGTGTCACGGCCCGTCTGGCGCGGCGGCTGGCCGGCCGGCCGGACCCGCCGGCTGAGCCGCCCTGGACCGAGCAGCAGCTGGAGCGGCTGCGCGTGGGCGCTGCGGCGGACGGCGCCGACTGGCCGGCGGCGGCTGCCGCTGTCGGCTCCCGCCGGCCGACCCAGTGCCGCCGCCTGTACGCCCAGGCGCCAGCCCGAGCTCGGCCTGCAGCAGGCGCTGGCCGAGCACAGACAGGTCAGTAGGGAACGGAGGGCTGCAGCAGGCGCTGGCCGAGCACAGACAGGTCAGTAGGGAACGGAGGGCTGCAGCAGGCGCTGGCCGAGCACAGACAGGTCAGTAGGGAACGGAGGGCTGCTGCAGGCGCTGGCCGAGCACAGACAGGTCCAGTAGGGAACGGAGGGCTGCTGCAGGGCGCTGCCGAGCACAGACAGGTCAGTAGGGAACGGAGGGCTGCTGCAGGCGCTGGCCCGAGCACAGACAGGTCAGTAGGGAACGGAGGGCTGCTGCAGGGGCTGCGCCGAGCACAGACAGGTCAGTAGGACCGTCAGACCTGCAGGGCCATGCTCTATGATGGAGAGACCTACTTACCTGTGGAGACGTGAACAGTTCGTGTCGTAATTGGAGTGTATTGTCAGCGTTGACTCAATCGGTTGTCAGCGGACATCAGCTGTGCGGCGACCTTGTTGTGATTTGTGTGCATTGTGTTGAATAAAGTGTGGTTTGCTGGGGTTATTGGAAGGTAACTATACTTACTGGGACTGGCCCAGATAATGACGTGACGACTGTACAGAGAAACATGCTTGAACTATGCTATCGCTCAGTTCTCAGAAATCCTTCTAAGGTGAAAAGGATTACAGGTAGCATATACACTATACAGGGAACTTGGTGAAAGGATTACAGGTAGCATATACACTATACAGGGAACTTGGTGAAAGGATTACAGGTAGCATATACACTATACAGGGAACTTGGTGAAAGGATTACAGGTAGCATATACACTATACAGGGAACTTTCGCTATTGCGGTACATGGATTTCTTCAGAGACCTTTGTTTGGCTTACATTCAGAGTGTGTTAGTGTTCAGAGTGAGGTAGTATCGTGCTGCATTGTGTTTAATAGTAAGTCCAACTGTGTAGGCTTAACCCGCGAGTTACTGGGGTATATCTCATAACGCGACTTACTGGGGGGGGGGGGGGGGGCATTTTTTGCCACCCTCAGATCTCCGGAACTACTGGACCGAATTTAAACATTCAAACGGCATTCGATAGCCCTGGGAAATTTATCGAGGGAAACATAATAACGTTTATCTCGGGGTCACCGATGACGTCACAAGTCAGGTCAAGTACACAATGTTTGACCGTGCCAAAAGGTCTCGATGGATGGAATTGTTGCGCAAAATTGCGATATTAAACGCAAAAGCTGGGGATAAATCGGTATGATTCGTGTGTCTGACACTTCAAAGAACCTTTCTAAGCTGTTTATGACCTTGGGTCAGGTCAAGGTCATCCGAGGTCACGAGGTCAAACTGCAGATTACGGTCATTAGGCGTTGTAACACATGTTTATGGGTTTGTTTTTCGTCTAGAACACGAAAAATGGCCTTAAACATTGTTTGTTCCATATAAATAGAAGTAAAAAGCAAAAATGGAAATGCGTTCTTATGGATAGTAATGCTGTGAGAAGTGGTCGATTTATGTCATGTAAAGGTCATAACTCAGTCATTTTTGAAGATATTCACTTTAAATTTGGTACACATTCACTGCATACGTCTCGATACATATATTCCGGTTTTGGGATTATTCTGATTTTTTCTTCAAAATTTTGTTTAAAAAAAATGTATTTGGATTTCTCAAAAATAAATAATAATAAAAACTAAAAAATCCGAGATAGCAGTTTGATAGCCCGATCTATTGTCAGTAATTTGATATAAGACAATTGAGTTTATTTCGAACATCGTACCTTTGACAGCGTTTTCCGCAAACCATTATTTTGCAACAAAAACCGAAGAACATGACGTCACTCTGTCGTCATTCCCGGTTGACCTATCATAGCCTCATACTTTTCATTTTGCCAACATGTGTAGAATTGATGTGAGAGAAGGTCCTGCAAGTTTGGTGACGATACCGGTGTTCGTTTAGGAGTTATTAATAGCCCCCACCCCACCCAGTAAGTCGCGGGTTAACTTACTCGGCGTGTGTGTGTGTGTGTGTGTGTGTGTGTGTGTGTGTGTGTGTGTGTGTGTGTGTGTGTGTGTGTGTGTGTGTGTGTGTGTGTGTGTGTGTGTGTGTGTGTGTGTGTGTGTGTGTGTGTGTGTGTGTGTGTGTGTGTGTGTGTGTGTGTGTGTGTGTGTGTGTGTGTGTGTGTGTGTGTGTGTGTGTGTGTGTGTGTGTGTGTGTGTGTGTGTGTGTGTGTGTGTGTGTGTGTGTGTGTGTGTGTGTGTGTGTGTGTGTGTGTGTGTGTGTGTGTGTGTGTGTGTGTGTGTGTGTGTGTGTGTGTGTGTGTGTGTGTGTGTGTGTGTGTGTGTGTGTGTGTGTGTGTGTGTGTGTGTGTGTGTGTGTGTGTGTGTGTGTGTGTGTGTGTGTGTGTGTGTGTGTGTGTGTGTGTGTGTGTGTGTGTGTGTGTGTGTGTGTGTGTGTGTGTGTGTGTGTGTGTGTGTGTGTGTGTGTGTGTGTGTGTGTGTGTGTGTGTGTGTGTGTGTGTGTGTGTGTGTGTGTGTGTGTGTGTGTGTGTGTGTGTGTGTGTGTGTGTGTGTGTGTGTGTGTGTGTGTGTGTGTGTGTGTGGTGTGTGTGTGTGTGTCTGTACAGGCGGCCGGGCTGCAGCGGGGTGTAGAGAGGATGACCTGACGTGTTTCTCAGCTGACATCCCATTGTTGTGTGTGTGTCTGTACAGGCGGCCGGGTTGCAGCGGGGTGTAGAGAGGATGACCTGACGTGTTTCTCAGCTGACATCCCATTGTTGTGTGTGTCTGTACAGGCGGCCGGGTTGCAGCGGGGTGTAGAGAGGATGACCTGACTGTTTCTCAGCTGACATCCCATTGTTGTGTGTGTGTCTGTACAGGCGGCCGGGTTGCAGCGGGGTGTAGAGAGGATGACCTGACGTGTTTCTCAGCTGACATCCCATTGTTGTGTGTTTCTGTACAGGCGGCCGGGGTTGCAGCGGGGTGTAGAGAGGATGACCTGACGTGTTTCTCAGCTGACATCCCCATTGTTGTGTGTGTGTCTGTACAGGCGGCCGGATTGCAGCGGGGTGTAGAGAGGATGACCTGACGTGTTTCTCAGCTGACATCCCATTGTTGTGTGTGTCTGTACAGGCGGCCGGGTTGCAGCGGGGTGTAGAGAGGATGACCCTGACGTGTTTCTCAGCTGACATCCCATTGTTGTGTGTTTCTGTACCGGCGGCCGGGTTGCAGCGGGGTGTAGAGAGGATGACCTGACGTGTTTCTCAGCTGACATCCCATTGTTGTGTGTGTCTGTACAGGCGGCCGGGCTGCAGCGGGGTGTAGAGAGGATGACCTGACGTGTTTCTCAGCTGACATCCCATTGTTGTGTGTGTCTGTACAGGCGGCCGGGCTGCAGCGGGGTGTAGAGAGGATGACCCTGACGTGTTTCTCAGCTGACATCCCATTGTTGTGTGTGTCTGTACAGGCGGCCGGGCTGCAGCGGGGTGTAGAGAGGGTGACCTGACGTGTTTCTCAGCTGACATCCCATTGTTGTGTGTGTCTGTATGGGCGGCCGGGCTGCAGCGGGGTGTAGAAAGGATGACCTGACGTGTTTCTCAGCTGACATCCCATTGTTGTGTGTGTCTGTACAGGCGGCCGGGTTGCAGCGGGGTGTAGAGAGGATGACCTGACGTGTTTCTCAGCTGACATCCCATTGTTGTGTGTTTCTGTACAGGCGGCCGGGCTGCAGCGGGGTGTAGAGAGGATGACCTGACGTGTTTCTCAGCTGACATCCCATTGTTGTGTGTGTGTCTGTACAGGCGGCCGGGTTGCAGCGGGGTGTAGAGAGGATGACCTGACGTGTTTCTCAGCTGACATCCCATTGTTGTGTGTGTCTGTACAGGCGGCCGGGGTTGCAGCGGGGTGTAGAGAGGATGACCTGACGTGTTTCTCAGCTGACATCCCATTGTTGTGTGTGTGTCTGTACAGGCGGCCGGGTTGCAGCGGGGTGTAGAGAGGATGACCTGACGTGTTTCTCAGCTGACATCCCATTGTTGTGTGTTTCTGTACAGGCGGCCGGGTTGCAGCGGGGTGTAGAGAGGATGACCTGACGTGTTTCTCAGCTGACATCCCATTGTTGTGTGTGTGTCTGTACAGGCGGCCGGATTGCAGCGGGGTGTAGAGAGGATGACCTGACGTGTTTCTCAGCTGACATCCCATTGTTGTGTGTGTCTGTACAGGCGGCCGGGTTGCAGCGGGGTGTAGAGAGGATGACCTGACGTGTTTCTCAGCTGACATCCCATTGTTGTGTGTTTCTGTACCGGCGGCCGGGTTGCAGCGGGGTGTAGAGAGGATGACCTGACGTGTTTCTCAGCTGACATCCCATTGTTGTGTGTGTCTGTACAGGCGGCCGGGCTGCAGCGGGGTGTAGAGAGGGTGACCTGACGTGTTTCTCAGCTGACATCCCATTGTTGTGTGTGTCTGTATGGGCGGCCGGGCTGCAGCGGGGTGTAGAAAGGATGACCTGACGTGTTTCTCAGCTGACATCCCATTTGTTGTGTGTGTCTGTACAGGCGGCCGGGTTGCAGCGGGGTGTAGAGAGGATGACCTGACGTGTTTCTCAGCTGACATCCCATTGTTGTGTGTTTCTGTACAGGCGGCCGGGTTGCAGCGGGTGTAGAGAGGATGACCTGACGTGTTTCTCAGCTGACATCCCATTGTTGTGTGTGTCTGTACAGGCGGCCGGGCTGCAGCGGGGTGTAGAGAGGATGACCTGACGTGTTTCTCAGCTGACATCCCATTGTTGTGTGTGTGTCTGTACAGGCGGCCGGGCTGCAGCGGGGTGTAGAGAGGATGACCTGACGTGTTTCTCAGCTGACGTCCCATTGTTGTGTGTGTCTGTACAGGTGGCCCGGGCTGCAGCGGGGTGTAGAGAGGATGACCTGACATGTTTCTCAGCTGACATCCCATTGTTGTGTGTGTCTGTACGGGCGGCCGGGCTGCAGCGGGGTGTAGAGAGGATGACCTGACGTGTTTCTCAGCTGACATCCCATTGTTGTGTGTGTCTGTACAGGCGGCCTGGTTGCAGCGGGGTGTAGAGAGGATGACCTGACGTGTTTCTCAGCTGACATCCCCATTGTTGTGTGTGTCTGTACAGGCGGCCGGGCTGCAGCGGGGTGTAGAGAGGATGACCTGACGTGTTTCTCAGCTGACATCCCATTGTTGTGTGTGTCTGTACAGGCGGCCGGGCTGCAGCGGGGTGTAGAGAGGATGACCTGACATGTTTCTCAGCTGACATCCCATTGTTGTGTGTGTCTGTACAGGCGGCCGGGTTGCAGCGGGGTGTAGAGAGGATGACCTGACGTGTTTCTCAGCTGACATCCCATTGTTGTGTGTGTCTGTACAGGCGGCCCGGGCTGCAGCGGGGTGTAGAGAGGATGACCTGACGTGTTTCTCAGCTGACATCCCATTGTTGTGTGTGTCTGTACAGGCGGCCGGGCTGCAGCGGGGTGTAGAGAGGATGACCTGACGTGTTTCTCAGCTGACATCCCATTGTTGTGTGTGTCTGTACAGGCGGCCGGGCTGCAGCGGGGTGTAGAGAGGATGACCTGACGTGCTTCTCAGCTGACATCCCATTGTTGTGTGTGTCTGTACAGGCGGCCGGGTTGCAGCGGGGTGTAGAGAGGATGACCTGACGTGTTTCTCAGCTGACATCCCATTGTTGTGTGTGTGTCTGTACAGGCGGCCGGGTTGCAGCGGGGTGTAGAGAGGATGACCTGACGTGTTTCTCAGCTGACATCCCATTGTTGTGTGTTTCTGTACAGGCGGCCGGGTTGCAGCGGGGTGTAGAGAGGATGACCTGACGTGTTTCTCAGCTGACATCCCATTGTTGTGTGTTTCTGTACAGGCGGCCGGGTTGCAGCGGGGTGTAGAGAGGATGACCTGACGTGTTTCTCAGCTGACATCCCATTGTTGTGTGTGTGTCTGTACAGGCGGCCGGATTGCAGCGGGGTGTAGAGAGGATGACCTGACGTGTTTCTCAGCTGACATCCCATTGTTGTGTGTCTGTACAGGCGGCCGGGTTGCAGCGGGGTGTAGAGAGGATGACCTGACGTGTTTCTCAGCTGACATCCCATTGTTGTGTGTTTCTGTACCGGCGGCCGGGTTGCAGCGGGGTGTAGAGAGGATGACCTGACGTGTTTCTCAGCTGACATCCCATTGTTGTGTGTGTCTGTACAGGCGGCCGGGCTGCAGCGGGGTGTAGAGAGGATGACCTGACGTGTTTCTCAGCTGACATCCCATTGTTGTGTGTGTCTGTACAGGCGGCCGGGCTGCAGCGGGGTGTAGAGAGGATGACCTGACGTGTTTCTCAGCTGACATCCCATTGTTGTGTGTGTCTGTACAGGCGGCCGGGCTGCAGCGGGGTGTAGAGAGGGTGACCTGACGTGTTTCTCAGCTGACATCCCATTGTTGTGTGTGTCTGTATGGGCGGCCGGGCTGCAGCGGGGTGTAGAAAGGATGACCTGACGTGTTTCTCAGCTGACATCCCATTGTTGTGTGTGTCTGTACAGGCGGCCGGGTTGCAGCGGGGTGTAGAGAGGATGACCTGACGTGTTTCTCAGCTGACATCCCATTGTTGTGTGTTTCTGTACAGGCGGCCGGGTTGCAGCGGGGTGTAGAGAGGATGACCTGACGTGTTTCTCAGCTGACATCCCATTGTTGTGTGTGTCTGTACAGGCGGCCGGGCTGCAGCGGGGTGTAGAGAGGATGACCTGACGTGTTTCTCAGCTGACATCCCATTGTTGTGTGTGTGTCTGTACAGGCGGGCCGGGCTGCAGCGGGGTGTAGAGAGGATGACGTGACGTGTTTCTCAGCTGACGTCCCATTGTTGTGTGTGTCTGTACAGGTGGCCGGGCTGCAGCGGGGTGTAGAGAGGATGACCTGACATGTTTCTCAGCTGACATCCCATTGTTGTGTGTGTCTGTACGGGCGGCCGGGCTGCAGCGGGGTGTAGAGAGGATGACCTGACGTGTTTCTCAGCTGACATCCCATTGTTGTGTGTGTCTGTACAGGCGGGCCGGGTTGCAGCGGGGTGTAGAGAGGATGACCTGACGTGTTTCTCAGCTGACATCCCATTGTTGTGTGTGTCTGTACAGGCGGCCGGGCTGCAGCGGGGTGTAGAGAGGATGACCTGACGTGTTTCTCAGCTGACATCCCATTGTTGTGTGTGTCTGTACAGGCGGCCGGGCTGCAGCGGGGTGTAGAGAGGATGACCTGACATGTTTCTCAGCTGACATCCCATTGTTGTGTGTGTCTGTACAGGCGGCCGGGTTGCAGCGGGGTGTAGAGAGGATGACCTGACGTGTTTCTCAGCTGACATCCCATTGTTGTGTGTGTCTGTACAGGCGGCCGTGGCTGCAGCGGGGTGTAGAGAGGATGACCTGACGTGTTTCTCAGCTGACATCCCATTGTTGTGTGTGTCTGTACAGGCGGCCGGGCTGCAGCGGGGTGTAGAGAGGATGACCTGACGTGTTTCTCAGCTGACATCCCATTGTTGTGTGTGTCTGTACAGGCGGCCGGGCTGCAGCGGGGTGTAGAGAGGATGACCTGACGTGTTTTCTCAGCTGACATCCCATTGTTGTGTGTGTCTGTACAGGCGGCCGGGCTGCAGCGGGGGTGTAGAGAGGATGACCTGACGTGTTTCTCAGCTGACATCCCATTGTTGTGTGTGTCTGTACAGGCGGCCGGGCTGCAGCGGGGTGTAGAGAGGATGACCTGACGTGTTTCTCAGCTGACATCCCATTGTTGTGTGTGTCTGTACAGGCGGCCGGGCTGCAGCGGGGTGTAGAGAGGATGACCTGACGTGTTTCTCAGCTGACATCCCATTGTTGTGTGTGTGTCTGTACAGGCGGCCGGGCTGCAGCGGGGTGTAGAGAGGATGACCTGACGTGTTTCTCAGCTGACATCCCATTGTTGTGTGTGTCTGTACAGGCGGCCGGGTTGCAGCGGGGTGTAGAGAGGATGACCTGATGTGTTTCTCAGCTGACATCCCATTGTTGTGTGTGTCTGTACAGGCGGCCGGGTTGCAGCGGGGTGTAGAGAGGATGACCTGACGTGTTTCTCAGCTGACATCCCATTGTTGTGTGTGTCTGTACAGGCGGCCGGGCTGCAGCGGGGTGTAGAGAGGATGACCTGACGTGTTTCTCAGCTGACATCCCATTGTTGTGTGTGTCTGTACAGGCGGCCGGGCTGCAGCGGGGTGTAGAGAGGATGACCTGACGTGTTTCTCAGCTGACATCCCATTGTTGTGTGTGTGTCTGTACAGGCGGCCGGGCTGCAGCGGGGTGTAGAGAGGATGACCTGACGTGTTTCTCAGCTGACATCCCATTGTTGTGTGTGTCTGTACAGGCGGCCGGGCTGCAGCGGGGTGCAGAGAGGATGACCTGACGTGTTTCTCAGCTGACATCCCATTGTTGTGTGTGTCTGTACAGGCGGCCGGGCTGCAGCGGGGTGTAGAGAGGATGACCTGACGTGTTTCTCAGCTGACATCCCATTGTTGTGTGTGTGTCTGTACAGGCGGCCGGGGTTGCAGCGGGGTGTAGAGAGGATGACCTGACGTGTTTCTCAGCTGACATCCCCATTGTTGTGTGTGTCTGTACAGGCGGCCGGGTTGCAGCGGGGTGTAGAGAGGATGACCTGACGTGTTTCTCAGCTGACATCCCATTGTTGTGTGTGTCTGTACAGGCGGCCGGGTTGCAGCGGGGTGTAGAGAGGATGACCTGACGTGTTTCTCAGCTGACATCCCATTGTTGTGTGTGTCTGTACAGGCGGCCGGGCTGCAGCGGGGTGTAGAGAGGATGACCTGACGTGTTTCTCAGCTGACATCCCATTGTTGTGTGTGTCTGTACAGGCGGCCGGGCTGCAGCGGGGTGTAGAGAGGATGACCTGACGTGTTTCTCAGCTGACATCCCATTGTTGTGTGTGTGTCTGTACAGGCGGCCGGGTTGCAGCGGGGTGTAGAGAGGATGACCTGACGTGTTTCTCAGCTTGACATCCCATTGTTGTGTGTGTCTGTACAGGCGGCCGGGCTGCAGCGGGATGTAGAGAGGATGACCTGACGTGTTTCTCAGCTGACATCCCATTGTTGTGTGTGTCTGTACAGGCGGCCGGGCTGCAGCGGGGTGTAGAGAGGATGACCTGACGTGTTTTCTCAGCTGACATCCCATTGTTGTGTGTGTGTCTGTACAGGCGGCCGGGCTGCAGCGGGGTGTAGAGAGGATGACCTGACGTATTTCTCAGCTGACATCCCATTGTTGTGTGTGTCTGTACAGGCGGCCGGGTTGCAGCGGGGTGTTGAGAGGATGACCTGACGTGTTTCTCAGCTGACATCCCATTGTTGTGTGTGTGTGTCTGTACAGGCGGCCGGGTTGCAGCGGGGTGTAGAGAGGATGACCTGACGTATTTCTCAGCTGACATCCCATTGTTGTGTGTGTCTGTACAGGCGGCCGGGTTGCAGCGGGGGTGTAGAGAGGATGACCTGACGTATTTCTCAGCTGACATCCCATTGTTGTGTGTGTCTGTACAGGCGGCCGGGTTGCAGCGGGGTGTAGAGAGGATGACCTGACGTGTTTCTCAGCTGACATCCCATTGTTGTGTGTGTCTGTACAGGCGGCCGGGCTGCAGCGGGATGTAGAGAGGATGACCTGACGTGTTTCTCAGCTGACATCCCATTGTTGTGTGTGTCTGTACAGGCGGCCGGGCTGCAGCGGGATGTAGAGAGGATGACCTGACGTGTTTCTCAGCTGACATCCCATTGTTGTGTGTGTCTGTACAGGCGGCCGGGCTGCAGCGGGGTGTAGAGAGGATGACCTGACGTGTTTCTCAGCTGACATCCCATTGTTGTGTGTGTGTCTGTACAGGCGGCCGGGCTGCAGCGGGGTGTAGAGAGGATGACCTGACGTGTTTCTCAGCTGACATCCCATTGTTGTGTGTGTCTGTACAGGCGGCCGGGCTGCAGCGGGGTGTAGAGAGGATGACCTGACGTGTTTCTCAGCTGACATCCCATTGTTGTGTGTGTCTGTACAGGCGGCCGGGCTGCAGCGGGGTGTAGAGAGGATGACCTGACGTGTTTCTCAGCTGACATCCCATTGTTGTGTGTGTGTCTGTACAGGCGGCCGGGCTGCAGCGGGGTGTAGAGAGGATGACCTGACGTGTTTCTCAGCTGACATCCCATTGTTGCTGTGTGTCTGTACAGGCGGCCGGGCTGCAGCGGGGTGTAGAGAGGATGACCTGACGTGTTTCTCAGCTGACATCCCATTGTTGTGTGTGTGTCTGTACAGGCGGCCGGGCTGCAGCGGGGTGTAGAGAGGATGACCTGACGTGTTTCTCAGCTGACATCCCATTGTTGTGTGTGTGTCTGTACAGGCGGCCGGGCTGCAGCGGGGTGTAGAGAGGATGACCTGACGTGTTTCTCAGCTGACATCCCATTGTTGTGTGTGTCTGTACAGGCGGCCGGGTTGCAGCGGGGTGTAGAGAGGATGACCTGACGTGTTTCTCAGCTGACATCCCATTGTTGTGTGTGTGTCTGTACAGGCGGCCGGGCTGCAGCGGGGTGTAGAGAGGATGACCTGACGTGTTTTCTCAGCTGACATCCCATTGTTGTGTGTGTGTCTGTACAGGCGGCCGGGTTGCAGCGGGATGTAGAGAGGATGACCTGACGTGTTTCTCAGCTGACATCCCATTGTTGTGTGTGTGTCTGTACAGGCGGCCGGGCTGCAGCGGGGTGTAGAGAGGATGACCTGACGTGTTTCTCAGCTGACATCCCATTGTTGTGTGTGTGTCTGTACAGGCGGCCGGGTTGCAGCGGGATGTAGAGAGGATGACCTGACGTGTTTCTCAGCTGACATCCCATTGTTGTGTGTGTGTCTGTACAGGCGGCCGGGCTGCAGCGGGGTGTAGAGAGGATGACCTGACGTGTTTCTCAGCTGACATCCCATTGTTGTGTGTGTGTGTCTGTACAGGCGGCCGGGCTGCAGCGGGGTGTAGAGAGGATGACCTGACGTGTTTCTCAGCTGACATCCCATTGTTGTGTGTGTGTGTCTGTACAGGCGGCCGGGCTGCAGCGGGGTGTAGAGAGGATGACCTGACGTGTTTCTCAGCTGACATCCCATTGTTGTGTGTGTGTGTCTGTACAGGCGGCCGGGTTGCAGCGGGGTGTAGAGAGGATGACCTGACGTGTTTTCTCAGCTGACATCCCATTGTTGTGTGTGTGTGTCTGTACAGGCGGCCGGGCTGCAGCGGGGTGTAGAGAGGGATGACCTGACGTGTTTCTCAGCTGACAATCCCATTGTTGTGTGTGTGTCTGTACAGGCGGCCGGGCTGCAGCAGGGGTCCGGAGGTGATGACAGACACAGAGACGGACAGCGTCGAGTCCAGTGGCGAGGAGGAGGAGGAGCCGACCGCCGAACGCCGCGGCGACAGCTCGGCCACGGTACGGACCGGGAGGCGGGCCAGACGACGCGGCGGGTCTGGCGTACAGCTCAGAGATTGTCGCGCTGTCAGGCCGTGTGGTGGGGGGGGGGGGGGGGGGGGCTGGTAAGGGCTGTGTCGCATATATTATATGACACATGTGTTTGATTCAGTCAGGGCCTTAGAGCATTTGATGCAAGGCCCTACAACCAGGTAAGGACACGAGCCATTTGACCTTGAACTCGGCGTACCACCGGATGACGTCACTGGCGGCAGCCGGCTCCTTCGTCGGCGCCGCGCTCACGCGGAACACGTAGTCAGCCGCCAATTTACAGCCTCACCAGTAAGAGTCAGCTGACCCCCCCCCCCCCCCCCCCCCCACCAAAAAAAAGAGAAAAAAAGAGGGGCATGCATCACAAACAAGGACCCGTATTCTGGCCCCATACCTGGCAGGAGCCCGGTCTTGGTCAGGCCTGATCGAGGCAGGGGCCCGGTGCTGGCAAAGGCGTGATATGGGCCCCGGTGAGGAAGAGGGCCCGGTCATTGCATATTCTTGATGCGGGCCCCGTTTCTGGTAGGGGCCCGGTCTTGGTCAGGCCCGATCGAGGCAGGGGCCCGGTGCTGGCAGAGACGTGACATGGGGCCCGGTCAGGACGAGGGCCCGGTCTTTGCATATTCTTGATGCGGGCCCGGTCTTTGCCAGGTCCGATCGAGGCCGGGGCCCGGTACTGTCAAAGGCGTGATATGGCCATGGGGCCCCGGTCAGAACGAGGGCCCGGTCACAACAGGACCTACTCCTTGCAAATTATTGATACGGACCTGTTACTGGTAGGGGCCCGTTCCTGGTAGAGACCCGATCAAGGCAGGGTCCGGTGCTGGAAGAGGCGTGATATGGGGGCAGGACGAGGGCCCGGTCACAACAGGGTCCCGGTCCTTGCAAATTATTGATACGAGCCCGTTCTTGGTCAGGCCCGATCGAGGCAGGGGCCCGGTGCTGGCAAAAAGCGTCATATGGGGCCCGGTCACAACAGGGTCCGGTCCTTGCATATTCTTGATACGGGCCCGTTCCTGGTAGGGGCCCGGTCTTGGTCAGGCCCGATCGAGGCAGGGGTCCGGTGGCAAAGGCGTGTATCAGGGGCCCGGTCAGGCGTCGAGCCCGGTTCCTTCGAATTATTGATATCACGGGGTCCATTCCTGGCATGGTAGGGCAGGTCTTGATCAGGCCCGATCCTGACAAAATGTGGCATGCCGGCGCCGTCCTAATGAGTGACCTCTCATGACAGGCTGCGAACCAAGAGCCCATGTTAAAACAGGCCCGCTCGAACATGGTAAAATCCCCGGTCGAGGCAGGCAGAGGTCGAGAAAAAGCTGTCTTGCAAACGCCGAATTTTGTGAAGAAAACCTTACATTTTCGGTGTCTCATACGACGAGTAAGCCTTCTTTTACGCAACGTTAAGATGAGCCTCGCCGCCCCGCTGGCCGACGGCTCGCACGCCCGGTCGGTGGCGAGGGGGCGCCGCTTCGCGAACGGGAGCCGCTGAAAAAACGCGAGGGCGGCGCGGGCGGGGGTCGCCTTTGATTGCCTGACCACCTGCTGTATATGATCGCTGTATTGTATTTGTTTTAATGTATGTTGTACCTATCCGTGAAATGGTATGCTCGCTATCAATAAATACGTTATAAAAAAAGATGAGCCTCGCCAAAGTTGGGGGGAGGGGGGGGGGGAAGACCCCCTATGTCTCCCTCTGTTCCCGGGCCTATGCGCGGGGCGGCAGCCGTGTCACGGACGTCGCCAGCGCCGGCTGCGCGCTCTGCCGCCAGTTACGTCACATCAAGTCTATTCGGCTCCGACGAGGCGGCCTATATGGCGCTCAAACGGTGTCACTCTCCCTGATTTTATGTTTTTGTGGGTGGTAGCGGTAAGAGTTAACATGTCGAGGTCGGGTATTTAAAGGTAAAGTGCATCGATTGGACAGATCCTTTTTTGATCCAGGAACATTTGACTAGTTTAATTGGAACGCCGGCTAATATGAACGTGGCAATGTCATTAACGATGATGATCCTTTCGCCAGGTATCTGCCGACGAGGCATCGGCCGACCCGGAGGTCAAGGCGATGTTGCACCGGTCGACTCTCGGTCTCCAAAATCACACCGACCAACGGCAGCAGCAACAGCAGCAGCCGTCTCAATACCCCTCAGCAGCAACATCAGCAGCAGCCGCCGCCTCCGGAGCAGCAGGCTCAGCAGCAGCAGCAGCAGGAGGCGGCCCAGCCGCCGCCTGCGCGGGCCGCCGCTGATGCAGCCCGCTCAGCAGCCGGTGTCTGCTATCTCTCCCGCCGCCGGCCACCAGCCTCGGGCCGCGACCCTCCATCGGAGACCTGATCGACGTCACCATCAACCGTTCCTTCCGCAACGTGATGGCGCGGATGGAGCGCGAGTCGGATTCGCCGGCAGCCGGCAGCGACGCCCGCGACTTCACGCTCAACAGCCCTGCTGACGGCTGGAGAGCGCGCGACCGGGCGCCGGCGCGCCGCAGCCAGCCGCCGCAGCAGCAGCAGCAGCAGCAGCAGCAGCAGCAGCAGCAGCCAGCAGCAGCAGCAGCAGCACCAACAGCACCAACAGCAACAGCAAACAGCAACAGCACAGCAAGCAGCAGCAGCAGCAGCAAACAGCAGCAGCCGGACTGCGACAGCGTGGCGCAGGACCTAAGCGTGCGCCGGCCGGCCGTGGGCGAGCCACCGCCGTCGCGCCGCCCCCCTCCGCCCGCCGCCCGCACCGCCGGCGCCGCCGAGGCTGGAGCCGCCGCCGGACGCGTACCACGCGGAGCGGTGCGCGTTGGCGCAGCAGGCGGTGATGACAGACCCGCGCGGCTCGCTACCGCCCCACCTGGCGGCGGCGGCGGCGGCGGCCCGGCCCTGGCCGCAGCCGCCGCCGCAGCGCGGCCCGGTCGCCCGGTCCCCATCCGCCCGGCCGGCTGGCCCGCTGGCTACCCCGCCGCGGTCAGACGTGAGGCCGGCATCCCGGGCCCGGAACAGGCTCCATCACCCAGGGCACGCCGCTGGCGACACTGGACGGCCTGATGCGGGCCGCCGGCGCCGCATCTGCGTGAGGGCGGCAGTATCACGCAGGGCACGCCGATGCAGCCGGAGCCGCGCCGCCGGGACAACCCCGACCACCGGCGGCGGCCTGGTGGGTGCCGGCCGAGGCCGGACCGTACCCGCCGCGCCAGGTGCCAGGCCAGCCGGGCGGCTACCCGTACCCGGCCGGCGCGCCACCGCCGCCACCGCCGCCGCCGCCGCCGGCCGACCACCCTCTCGTCGCGGCACGTGCTCATCACCGACTACATCACGTCGAAGCAGATGCACGGCCGGCGCGACAGCCGCGGCTCGTCGGACGGCGGCGGTGACCCGCGCGCCTCGCCACGAGATATGCCAGGCTACGGCCGCCAGCCGCTGCCGCGTAGCACGCCGCCGCCGCCGCGCGCGGTACCGCCGCCGCCGCCACCGCGCCGCCAGCCCGCATCCTCCGGCGCCCGCCACAGACGGCGCAGCAGCGCGCTGGTGTGATTCAGCGTCCAGCCAGCCGGCCGGGGCCGTCCCGACCGCCGGCCGACTCGTACCAGCGGCTGGCGGCGCCGCCATACGGCCAGGATAACTTCAGCACGCTGGTGGATGTGGCAGTGGCGCAGAGCAGCCTCATGGTGCCGCCCGCGGCCTCGAGCGGGAGAGGCAGCAGCAGGAGCAGCGCTTCCGCCAACAGCAGCAGCAGCAGCAACAACAACAACAGCAGGCGGTGGTGGTCAGCCAGCAGCGGGAGCAGCAGCGACATGCACTGCAGCATCGTCAGCAGCAGGAGCAGCGTATGCTGCAGCACCATCATCAGCAGCAACAGGCCCAACAGCAACAGGCCCAACAGCAGCAGCAACAACAACGGCATCAGCAGCAGCAGCAGCAGGCTCAGCAGCAGCAGCGTCAGAACTCGGCCGCCATCAACAAGGGAGATGCTGACACAGGCGGCGCGCGCCGGCCGCGGTCTGGTACTGGACGACAAGGCCGGCCTCACTGCCATGGGTCTGATAGACACCATCATCAACCGCTCGATGACTCAGGAGTCGCGGGGCGCGGCGCCGCCGCCGCCGCCACCGCCGCCGCCTCCGCCGCCCACCTTGGAGCCGCGCTACCAGCCGGTGGGCCGGGCAGGCGGGCCAGCTGCCGGGCGCGACTCGCCGCGCGCGCGCCGCCACCACCAGAGCGGCCATCTTACCCCGGCGGCGCCGCCGCCGCCGCCCGACAGCTACGGCTACAGGTACCCGCGGCGGTCCGGCAACGCCGCTGGGCCGGCCGGCCGAGTCGGTGGGCGGCGTCAGTCAGCGGCGGCCGAGCGCGCCGCGCTGGAGCGGGGTCCGGTTCGCGCGAGAAGAGAGGAACATTATGCGTGTGGCGCAGGCTGGCTCGCCGGAACTGGCTGGACAGCGGCCGCCGCCGGCGGCCGGCACGGATCCAGTCCGCTTGACCGCGTCACGCCAGGCATGGCTGTACCAGCAGCAGCAACAGCAACAGCAGCAGCAGCAGCAGCAACAGCAGCAACAGCAGCAACAGCAGCAACAGCAGCAGCAGCAGCAGCAGCAGCAACAACAGCAGCAGCAGCTGGTGCAGCAGCAGCAGCAGCAGCAGCAACAACAACAACAACAGCAGCAGCAGCACCGGCCGGTCGCCGAACAGTCGTGGCGCCACGTCCCAGCCCAGTTCGCGCGGCCGTCGGCGCGTCGCCACTCGACTACGTCAAAAACAAGATAGCCGAAGTGATGCGCACCTCGGACAAGGCCGGCGAGGACGGCGAGGAGCCGGCCAAGCGGCCGCGGCCCTCGAGCCGGCTGCGCTCTGTCTGACCAGAGGCAGCAACGGCGGCGTGGGCACACCCGCCGCCCACCCGCCGCCGGCGGCGCACCCGGCCGCGAGCGTCATCGGGCCGCGACACTCCGACCGACGGGTCAGCAATGTGATGCGGCGCCGCACCGAGCCTCGGGCTAGCCGCGGCACCGCCCCCACCTCCAGCTGTGATTGTGTACCTGCGCCGGAGGGAGCAGAGGCCGACAGGCGGCACCACAGGCAGATCCAAGTGTGTGTGTGTGTGTGCGGGGGGTGGATGTTTTATATTCAGTATGCGCTCAAAGCTTGGGTGTTCGGGCGGCATGATCTGTGCTCAGTGGTTGTCGGTGTCGTGTACGGGTGACGTGGGAGAGATCGTCTGTGAGGGCGTGGTAACGAATTAAACGCTAGCATTCAAGGTTGTGAAGGCCGACTTCTGGAGGAGTTGATCTCTTGTTACTGTTGTTTGAATACATATATATTGGTAATGTCCGTGTCTTGCTGTCCTAATCGTTTTAACGGCATGACGCTCACAGTCGCATTATCCGAGTTAATAAATGTACTGCAGCTGATTTAGTAGCGGATTTTGCGGCGTCTCGACGTCTGAAGGAGGATGCTGTTCGAAGTGAGATAAAGCCGACGGATTGGATATATCAAGGGGTTTATAATATTCATTCGTGGCTATGCCTGCTATCACTGTGGCTGAGGTCTGGGCCGATATGAAAAGCGAAGTGTTATAACCGCACGGCCCACGGCAGCAGTTTTTGTTCCCTTCCAGCTTCCACTGCCTTGGCCTTGCCCTTGGGTAACAAACGGATACAGGCCGAGAAAATTATACGCGGGATCCTATTAACCCGCGCCGTGCCGAGGGGGCTAAGGTTTTTCGAGGATAGCGGAAAAAAACGGGCAGGGCGCAACAGCTGTTCGGGCATCAATTACCAACATTGTGTACAAATTTTGGGATGGCCTGATTTTGACAGGTCATATCAGGCCAGGTCACGTGACCCCTACTCCAAAAAAGTTTGCCGTCGTACCACAACCACGGTTTCTTGGCGATCGGTTTCAAACTTACAGGATTTCATAAGGTCAAGGTAACTACAATTCGTGTATCTCAGATTTTGTTTTATATCGGTGACCTAAGGTCGAGTAAATTTCGTGACCTCCCCATTATAAGTCAATGGGGAAATATTAAAATGCTTCCTATTCCGAGGATCAAGGGCGGATCCAGCCGGCCGTTTTCTTTTTTCTTTGGGGGGTGGGGGGGGGGGGGAGCAACCAGTTTGAAGCGGCCATTACCTAAGGTAGTAGGTACCCCCAATTTCGATTTTTTGCCCGCATTTGGGCCACTTTATTTTGCAACCACACGATATCTAATGATTCCTGTATTTTTGTTTTAGCTTTTCGACCTTT